>VICI01000263.1:0-46539 GCA_019593645.1 Akabosia matsudoensis
TGGAAAATATATGATACCTATACGATAATAATTACATGCAAGCTATAAAAGAAAACCATTATGTAAATTTAATCTGTGAACAAATCGTGATAGTAAAGCTAAAACGCAGTCTTAGTAGTTTATAAAATTTGTTTATCGTTCATTTCCGTCCACTATTTGCTCTATTCCCAATACAACTTTCAGAACATAATACAATACATTATATGCCAATGATTCAATACTAACGAAATTACGTGTAACCAATACCAATTTACCAACATTCGTTTTCTAAATCCCGATTATTTTCTCATTTTGATGATCCTATATTGTTGGTTGCAATGTGATTTCAAAATTCTTGTATTGGCTTCCTCAAACTCTTGTTCCAACAAAAATGAACGCGAATCACTTCCTCCATCAGGGCTCCGGTGACAAGCCAGATATTCCAGTAGAACCAATAAAAAGCTGTCACGATGACAGAATCAGTAGTACACATTCTACCATTTCTCATTTTGATGAAGCCGGGGAACCAATAATGACGTACTTTGCTTTTCATGAAACTATTGGAAAGGGTAGCTTTTCTAAAGTAAAAAGAGCCACACACCGCGACTCAAAAGACGTATATGCGGTGAAAATAGTTGACAAGTCAAAAATTCGGGTACATCACCAACTCAAAGTAGCTGTCAAATCAAGCATGTTTATCTAAACTTTGCGTGGTCATTTGATAGGAAAAGGAGCTTAGCCATGTTGTCTCAGAAATTCAAATGCATGCGTCCACAAATCATCCTTGCATTTGTAAACTTTACTCTGTCTTTTACACGCAAAGTAAGATGTTCATGGTTATGGAGTATTGTGGGACCGACTTATTTGAATACATCGGTATGATAAGTTTGGGGTACATTGATACTTTTCTTTTTAAACATTTTTTAACAAGATTACTTTAATTCTAAATGCTTAGTGAAATTGAGAAACCCCATGTCAGAATCGAAGGCACGAAGATTTTTCATGCAACTCTTGTCAGCCATCAGCTACCTCCACTCTAACGGCATTGTTCATCGAGATATAAAACCAGTTAGTAGTATAGTCAATTCATCTCGGGCATGCCTCCAAGAAATGTTATTAAAAATAATGTGATCTGCCATGCTGCTCGTCATGTTTCATTTGATGATGTCAAACTAAAATACAGTTTGGTGCGTTTTCTCCAGGAAAATATTCTTTTGACAGGAACGATGAAACAAAGACTCAAGTTGTGCGACTTTGGATTCTCCTTCAAAATTCCGCAAATAGGACATTTACTATCAACCCCATGTGGTACGAATGTTTCAAAACAGTTTTTCATGGTTTTATTTCAAATGGAATAAAAAGAGTAAGAGAGAGAGAGAAAAAACCTCTGCAGGTTCTTTGGCGTACGGTGCCCCTGAAGTTATTTCTGGAAAGCACTACTGCGGAATGAAAGCTGACGTATGGTCCCTTGGAGTTAACCTCTACGTGATGCTCACAAGCAAACAGCCGTTTTCTTCAAAAAATGATAACGAAATTAGAGCTCAAATTCTAGTGAGTAGTTTTCAGTTTTGACCTTATAAATAGTGGAAAAAAATTGTCTTGGTCTTACGGGCATTGAGACGCAGGTAAACGTGCTTAATTACCGTTAAAATTGCCTTTAGAGTGGACGTGTTCGGGAGTCTGACTTAAGGTACAAGAAAGCGTATAATTTGATTAGGAGGATGCTTACAGTTCAGCCTAGTGGTCGGCCATCCACGGAGGAAATTTGGAATGACCCTTGGCTCTATGAAGATTATGAATTTCTGGTGGCACTCAAGAATCAATGTGGCAATGCTGGAAAAATCAATTTACCCGAGAAACTATCAAGCAAAAGCAATGGTTCTAGCAGCCAATCGACCGTATGCAAATCTATAATATAGTTTTCTCGTCAGTTTTATGCATCGTTTTCCACAGGTATTTAAAAGTTTGCTATTACGGTTGCAGGCAACTTGCCCACAGCCCGTTCTGCAGGAGCGCCCTGTGCGTACGCGAATTCGCCACTTTTTGCACTCGTCGCGAAAAAAACTGACACGGCTCAAGAATTTGTTCTCTTTTAAGACGGGGACCAACAGCAGCACGTAATATCAGTATGGCAAAGAAAAAGACGCTACTCAAATAGGAATGATGACTTTCAAATGTTAATTAAAAGTGTGTATTATGTTTATAATGTGTCTCACAACTTTCTTGGCAATTCGTGCAAGACTATAATCCCAAATGCTTCTCACATGTGCTCCATCGTAATTGTAAAAAATTTTCATCCATTCAATTAATGGTACAAACGACGTACCATGACCCTCATCTACCTTCGGAAGCGAAACAGGCGAGAAACTACGCAATAAGCCATTTTCGTACGTTCAAGCATGTTGTTGATTTATACATAGTCATTTAAACAAAAGCAAAAACTATAGCCATTGTCATTTCAAAGTGCAAATCTTCTAATGGAGAAAATGAGTTTGCTCATTTACACCGTCATAAGATTTACAGTTTAGACGTGTTGGGAAAGAAGGAAGCTCCGGTGAAAATTATGCGCTCACAGCCACGAAAATATCATTTTTATTCCACCCACTAAAACACATACATTAAGCAGTAGCACGGAGACTACGAGTAAAACCCCGTACAAATGAATACCTGCCTACAAAGTGAAAGTAAAAACCCGTTCAAGCCAAGGTCTTAAATGTGATTTACGGTTTAGAGATAAACACTTGACTGCTGGGTCCACCATTTGAACCAAATAGGAAATAAATAAGCCTTACAAGCACATGGGGATTTTTCACAAAATTAAAAGTTCATCAGGATCTTTGTGAAAATAGGTTTAGAACGGAAAGAAAGCAATTACGAGTGGGAAGTTGAAATTTCGTTTTGCAAGAATGGCAATACCTCCGTCGAGCATAATGAGAGATCATTTATTCAAGGGATTTTCTCAATGAATGTTATTTTTAGTCTATTTCAACATTTCATTGTTGTTTTTGCAATGTACACACACATTATGCAGATGATCATTTATCTGATGTTGTATCCTTTCTAGGTTACTCATGTTTCCCCAAGACCTACAGTGTTTTCTCTCTCCTTTTCTTCCGAATAATGTTGTTTTACGTTGAAAGTCATTTGACTCCGAAACAACACTCTAATCAGACCTGTCTTGGGATGTTAAGTAAAAAAAAGTATTCATCCTTTTGCTACTTTCTACTTAACCAGAACTACTGTTACCTAAAACTTTCACAAACTTTTTATATTTCGGAAGGAAACTGTTTTTTCTCCAATATTCATTAGGTTGCACAACTTCACTTTTTCTTTACCTTCTTTAACACTTGGTTTAGATAACATCGCATTCTTTTTTCATTAAATACTGTCAATCCTCCAAAATTGTTTGCTACCTCAATCAGTGGCAGAGTTTTTCTCTGGTGCTCTTTTATTTGCAATACGCACCTACACCAAAATAACATCGATGAAAAAAATGAAGATTTCCCGCTAATGAGCCATGCAAACATAACTTTTTTTACCTAAAGAAAGAAAGTCTCGAGCTTTCAGAGTTTCTTGATGATTTTTGAATGAAATTGTGAGATGTTTCTTTCAGAAATAGACATGAATATTTTCGAGAACCTAATCAACTTTTCCCCCCTTGGCCTTTTTTCTCTTATCCTAAAAAGATAATTTAGGACACTCGTTTCATTTCCTTTTTAGGAAAAAAATATTGGGAATCTATTTTTAACTTATGATGATCAGTATGATTGTTCAGCACTAAAACGGTTCTTACTCCACTTGATTCTACTTTCTGCATGTCTCTTAAACAAATTACTCCTATAATTCATGTCTTGTGACTCATAAAAAGGCACTGAAAGACTGAAATGAACTTCTGGTAGAAAGACATGTGCCTTTTGAATATAAAGTTACTAGCTCTCGCTTTCTCTGCGACTACACATTCTCCAAACTCATTTATTGTTGGCTGTTGCTGTTCCAGCTCAGCATAGTCTCGTTTTCGTTTAGCATACTGCTCTTAGTGTTGCAATACAAAGTGCACACTTTTTTTTCTTTGGAAAATGCTTTACGGCTTACATTCTGAGAAAGATATTTGTCTTCAAAAAATTGTCTTTGATATCTGATACATTCTGCAATACTTTCAAATAGTGAATAGATAACATTTTACTATGTCTACACAAATTATAATACAGAAGCAGAAAAGAGGAAGAGCTGGTGGGGAAAGTTAATTCGCCAATCTGATAATTTATGTCTGGAACAAGTACAACTGCAGTGTAGTTTCAGGCGTTTTTGGCAGAGTTGCATGCATACTTTTTTCTTCCGTTTTATGCCATTTTGCTGGCTAACAGTGTGAATAGTGTTTTTTCAGGAGTCACACCGTTGTTCAGACCGTTAAGAGAATAACGATGACGGTGACGAGTGACAATTCTTTGTTAAAAAAATATACAAACACAAGACCAGTCGACAGCATGCAAATTATACGGACTAGGAACTATGAGTAATTCATTAAATTGGTTGCGACAGCCTTTCTCTGCGACATCCAGCAAAAAAATCACAATGGGGCAGGGAACTAGAGCTTGTTGTCTGAACACAATCTGAATATATATTAGTCCGAAAGAAGGTTGGAATTGGTGGACTAGAAAATGAGCATGGTGAAGTTTGCAAACCATAATACTGAGCATCAAAGAAAAGTGTAATGAGGACAGTAAAGGACGTAGATTCTAGGAAACAAAACTGGTTCTGATACGGACACATGATTTTGAACGAGACTTTAATTGACCATTGTTTTACCATCAAGTCGTTCCAACAGTGACAACAGCAAATTAATTTTCCATTATTGGATAACATTCAAGTATATTGAAGTCGGAACATAATTACAGATGTAGAAACCTTTTTGTTGCTTCCAAGTCACAATCCCACCACGAATTTTCGTAGGTGATAAAAACGCAGGTGAGATAATTTTGGACCTTTTTATTACCTCCCAAAATGTTCATTAGACTTTACTAAATCTTCCGGCATCTGCTTTTCATGCAGACAAGGTTGAACCTGCATCGATCCCTACAACATTCTCTTCAGCTCTTTTTCATGCACCGAAGAGTGGTGCACCTTTCCCATATTCCCATATTCTATTTCTTTTTACTTGATTGATTACCTCTGCTGCTTCACCCACCAGCATATATTCTCATTCACAGTCCTTTGTGTATTTTATCCAAATAGTTTGGGCAAAAAACCATCCTCATTTTTACTTTCTCCCTTCTCTTCGTCTTCTGACCACAACTGCTGATGAAAGGAAAGAAAAGCTGTAATGCACTTTTTGGTGTACGAATCGTAGCATTTACTTTTACCCAATTTTCATGATGGACACAGACAGGAAGCTAGCTCAACTTCTAGCTGGATGAAGAAAGTTGTGATATTGCTTTTGATTACACTACTTGCCTATTTCTACTTGAGTTTTCCAAGCACGAAGACTAAAGATAACATGAAATATAAAAAGAGAAGAAATAACGTAAATGTTCATGTCTTTTTCTATTTATTTACGTCGAGTTGTTGTACCAAGTCAAGCAGAATGGTGTCCGTTGCTGATTCTCGTAGAAACTAAAAATATATCTACGACGGTGATTACGATTGAACATGAAAGATTATTTTTACATCAATGACGGCTATTCACTACTAGTGAAGGAAAATGGAGAAGCACCGATTCCGTATATTGGTACGCATCACGTAGACCCATAGGTAATCATTTCTAAAGATGGAGACAATGATGCAGAGACATGGTTTGGCGGTTATGTTTCAACGCATTGTAATCATCAATATCCCGAAATTTAACCACAAAGGATACGATTTCGACCATGTTCTAATTTATATCATCATAGAATGTTTAGAAAGTTGGCCAACCAGGGAAAAATATTTGTATCAAATGGCGGAAAGTAACAAAAAGTCATAAAAACCGCCGTTAAACCTCATTCAGTATTCATTGTGACACAAACTCAAGCTGCTGTTCCAAACATTTTCGTTTCCGGTAATTTAAGCAGCGCCTTATTTTATCAGCGCGACTTTACAAATTGCAGTTAGAGAAGGCACGCCCTGATAAAGAAAATTTGATGGCGCGGTTCGGAGAAAACGCTGTTACATAAGAAATTCATAGTTCAAAGCACATTGTTCAGGAATTGCCTTTTCACACATTAAAATACAAACATTATGTACAAGGTACAGTTTATAGCTACATCATTAGCATGAGATCTCTACCCTAACAGTATCCTACATACCTACTACTACTCGCATGGAATACCCACTTCCCTCAAGAAGGCAATTTTCTTGCCACTTCATATTTTCTATTATGAATAGAATTTTAAAGCACTTTTCTAGTTCCTAACCTGCACAAAAAGTTGAGCGAGACACAAAGAACTTTTGTGTCTTTTTTTTAAATAGCGATACTTTCTTTTTCCTTGTCGCTTGGACTACGGGGAGTAACATTTGCATATTATTATGCAACTTTTATACTTATACCGGCACCTGTCTCACTGTGGAACATCTGAAACCACAACATTGAGATTGTTTTTTCGTCTTGTATTTGAAGTAAATTCAATGAGAATATTATGCAGAACGCTTCAACAAGGATGATTACAGAATGCATATAGAACCAGCATTACTCTACAGGCTGTACGGTAGCTCTTTTTAGCGTAGAAGCGCTTCTCCTCCGAGGGCAATGCATAGCATGACTACTTTCTTTTACGCTAAAGAGATCAGAAATTCATAAAAATTCTTTTACTGCCGAGTGCCTACCCATTTGTAACTGTCAATTGTGAAATATGCACGTAGGTAGTTTTAATTCTTGGAAGATCAGTCTGCATAAACTTTCTCTGCGGCTTCTTAGCCTGTTTTGTGAAGCAAATAGCTTCACGTTTTGTTCCATCTTCAAAATCATGAAACAAAGCATGTGGGCCCTACACAAACGTATCCACTGGATTCAGGAATTTTTGTCGCGTCTTAAGCCATTTCTTCGGGCTAGCAGCTGCTTTAAGACGAATTTATGTGTACATTTTTTCTTGTTTTCAAGTACGAAGTACTTTACATGGTGTAGAATTTCGAGAGTTACAACAAAATAAAGGCTCGTTCATATAAAAGTGGGTTCTACAAAAAAAAACTGCTGCATTCCCAAGTTAGCAACTTGTTTTCATCACACTATGAAACTTGTTTTTGACTACGGCAAAAGCAAAGTAAGCTGCAAAGAGGAACATCTTACGCAAATGATTTACTTTCCATTGCCCTTTTCGGAAGAAAGTAGAAATAACGTGGGAACGAACTGATGGAATTTTATTAAAATGCTACATTTTTCTGGTTGCATGCAAAACATGCATGTTATTCCGAAAAAAAAGACACATTAGTTGCAGAGGTATGCTGAACAGAGCTGAAAACCTGTCGTACTTTCACAAGAAAAAGGCAGAACATTTTGGTATGTTCTGTTGTTGAGAGAAAGTGTTATACTAAAGAAAGGCAGTTTTGGGAGCATGTTGCAATTTTTTTAAACAGCTTTATCGATAGATGATATGCTAATGCTTCTTTTGTAATCTGCAGGAAGAATAATAAAAGAAGAAACTAAGTATCTGTCTGCACACTTTTTTTGCTCCTCACGAAACAACTGTTATTTTTCCGCGCATAATTTTATCAGTTTTTGTTTCACGGACATGGATAACTTTGGTGGAAACGTAGAAGTGTATAGCCCTCTGTTCCAGAGTTTGCGAGAAAAAACTTGAATTGTGGATATGTATGATGCTCCATTCTCTTACTTTATCCATGAGACTGACTCCAATTTTATTTGCTCTTCTTGATTCACTTATTGTTCGCTCCGTTGAACTAAAAAGTTGAAATGAACAAAACAGAGAAGAGCTATGAGAGATGGAAGATTTGACTACTATATGAGGATACAAGTGAGCCAAAGGAGTATGCATTTTATCATGGTCCTTGTTATTGATATCTTACTATATTGTCCCTTTACTGAGGAGAATCAGGAGGACTGGAGAAAATTTATACAAAACAAATTGGGAGCGCTGAAGGTATGTGTTAGTAAATACGTTTATTGTGTATGTTTCAGCAAATTCATTCAATGCGTTTTTTTTCTCGAAACCTCGGCTAGACGGAGATATTCTTAAGTAGTTACATGTACATATGCATAAGTTCCATTTTCAGAAACTCCAAGAACATGCAATTTTCTGCAACTTCAGTCAGAGGTACTCAAAGAAAGAGAACTATAATCTGTCTTGGGGTAAAAACAATAGAAAAACTTTCTTTTGTGTGAGAAATGGTGAGAAGAGAAGGAACAAGTGAGTGCTAAAAAAACAGTTTTTTTGTTTCTTTTTCATCTAATACTAGTCTACCATGTCATTCCGATGAAGCTGCTGCAAAAAAGGCAGTAGTGCAAACAAAGTTACAAGCTTCCACTATTTTTTTGCTCTTCCAAACAATCTCATTTAGAGCCACATGTTTGCCACACTACTGAATCGAAAGGAAAACAAATATGGATAAAAATTATAAGAAAAAGTTTCACCTATTTTTTCGTCGAAGCCTGAACTGTATTCCTGTATTAGGAAAGCTTTTCTTTCCTCTTCCTGCAAAACCGGATCATACTCAAATTTTTCGGGAGCTTTGCGCGTGTGTTCATTTTTTTCTCTGCAGATACTTTCGCTAGCATAATGTCTCATGTGTGTACACATTGTTAGTGGTACAAGTGGTGGTATAACTTTTTCTTCGTAGTGATCATCATGATCGCAACAACGACGGTATTTCGCTGGTCGTTGGTGCAGTGCTACTTTTTTCTCCTGTTTCACAGCAAGCTTTTAAACGACCCTGTAGTGGTCCTGTCTCCACTTGGTAGCTGTTCATTGTCCGTTTTGACTGGGGAAAACTAAGTTGGTTCCTGCTGGGACTTCATATACTGCATACTTACAAAGCAGTGCTTAAAAGTGATCTCCGAACAAAATTCAAAACCGGGTGATATTTATTTTACAATTTTAGCTCAAGTGGAGAAAAATTTATGGTTGGCTCTACAACTTTAAATGTAAGTATTCTAAAGATTCTAGAGTGTGTTTAATATGTAAAACAAAATTTATCCATGTGCAAAAAGTCGCTTTCATGGTTCAACATCTAAACTCAAGTGTGTGCGAGAAAAAGACAATAAAAAACGTTAAATTCATCAAAGATGGAACATCACGCGTTCCTCATTGTCACTTTCCCTTGGTTGACGAGTTCGCAAAATATGCAAAGAGCGTTTCAACGATTTTCAGTTGCTTTTTTCGTTTCAAGTCATGTAAGCACATCCGAATCACCAATCACAGAAATCAGCGAAATTTTTTTACTTCAAAATTTATGTCTTTCGAGCATGTGGCTGCGTGATCATAAAATATACATTTACTTGTATAGGAAGCAAAGCGCAAAGCGGCCCAACGAAATATATAAACTGTTCACCAAACTGGCTCCCTTGTGCCTCGAGAACAAGTCTCAGAGTGAAGGGGAATAAAAAGGTGCATGCATGAATACGAAAGCAGACAAACCGATGCTCACACTGAGCGAGGTAGCACGCACGTAGAATATTTTTTGCAGGGAAAGCTAAGCTAGTGTTAGTGGAAAGTTTGTCATGAAGCAAGGACAGAAAAGTAACACCGCAATAGGAAGTAAGCTAAGGCGCAGTATGGTAGAAACTTGCGAAAGAGCATATATTTTTTGTTCACGATAGTCGCTAAAACGGAATAGCGGCGGGTTTAGGATAAAGAAGTTTGCTGGTTTGAGTTTTAAAAATTTGCATAGTGTTTGTGAAAGTACCAGTATTAAAAATATTTTTTCTCAGTGAAAGCAAACCAATCGCTGACGTGAGAAAGGACAAAAGAACAAGCAAACCTGAATGATCGTATTGAATTTATGCTTTTGTAAGTTGAGTATGACATTATTTTTCAATTCGAAGAGTTACGTTTTTTTTTNTTTTCAATCCGAAGAGTTACGTTTTTTTTTGGGGGGGGGGAGAGTTACAGGATGGAACCATCTCCAAACCAAACGCGTATGGGTTTTTTCCCACACTAGTCCCGATTCAATTTCTTTCAAATATGACAACAAAGTAGGGACTCAAAAGAGCTATGCATGGGTTAACAGATAACAAAGTTTAAAAGGTGAAGGAAGATTTAAGGACGGTTTCAATTTAAGCTTTCCCAACGACTCCCCTGATGACCCATTGTGTCTCTTCTAATTCCACAAAGCCTTTCAAGGAATTTCTCAAACGAGCTCATCCGATCCCTCCCAGCAGAATATAGAACAGGGCTGGATTATCATGTTAAACGGCGACTGTCACATCAAATAAATTGGAAAATATGTGTGCTCGTTTTTAGTTTCGTCCTGAGTTTGTGTCGATAACAATACCCTTCATATCCCTTGTATTTCAAGTGAATTTTTTTGCCAAGGCCGTTTCAATAATCTCACAGTAATCATGCTTAACTAGATGTTCGGGGAAGAAAGTATTCACGTGAACATGAGCTACATGATTATCCATTTTTTATGGCTGCGCTAAAACCTCGTAATGAGAGCCTTTCCAAATGAAATAGCCGTACAAAATACTAGCATGCACTGTTAGGCAAAATGATAAAAAAGAAACAGCATGACACCATGTCATTTCTCAAGAGCTGAGTGTGTTTAAGTACAACTTCATAATAAAATAGCTATCCAGAGAAAGCATGAACAAGAGGTTTTAATGGGTGTAAAGTGGTTTAGTGTTTGGCATTGTGAGTGTGAAAGTAAATTACACTTTTATGATCAGTTTACCACATTATCCTGTTTATATTGAGGGAAAACAAAAAAATAAAACGGTTCGGAACGCAAAAAGAATGAAATGAAAGTAAAATGATATTTTTCACAGACAATGTAGGTATGCGGAAGCTATTTTTAGATAGCAAGTTCAATGGTTTTGTAACCAAGAATGGCATGTAATTTAGTTTGTCCAACAATATACCATTCAATTTAGTCCTATTATGGGGTAAAGTATGTTCGGAATTTTCGGAACACTTTCAGATTTTGCTAACAAAGGGACAATACATGTTGTAAGTTTCGGTGTCGTGTTACTAGAACGTATATTTTTGAACATTCCTTACTCAATGGCGTGTTCCCCCAAGTACTTTTGTGCATAAGGTAAGGTGTTAGTAGAATGCATGTAGAATTCATCCGAGTGGGTGTTTGCAAAATCATTTCCACGCAAAGGTTGCAATAAAAGTTTAACGTTTATTAAAATATCACACCTATGTTGTAATCACAATAAAACACAAGTCTTAGTAAATAATTAGAATCTTCTGTTTTGATTTGAAATACACCCCTGGGACAAATTTCATAACCAGTAAGAGCCTAAAACCTTGTAAAATTTTGCATGTGTGCAATTTTCCTTCCATAAGTATCAACATTTCATCCGAAAATCGGGTATTAATGATTCTCAAGAGATCAACTCTTCATTTTGTTACGACTCTCAGGCAGGGTCATTTCTATGTATGTTGGTATTGCGTTTCTGCCGCTTTCCCTGAAAATTTAATTTACGCTCTACTCAACAGTATTATTATGGGCGAATGTCTTCTTCCAACTTTATATACATTTATCCCCTCATGACAATTAAAACTGACTACAATGATATAGTCTTGGCTAGGCTGTAAAGCTTGAGTAAAATATTACCCATTTCTGTCAGCTAAAAACTATGTCGGACGGGGAAACCATTTCCATGCCTTAACAAAACTCCTATTTTCTTTTCAATTGCAGGCGTTCCAGTAGCAAAAAGTTGCGGTCGTCGCCATCTTCATAAAGCCCCAGTCCAAAAATGGAATACCCCATTGCTCTAAATCGACTGATGAGAGTTCCAAAGTAGAAATCTGTGTCATCAAAAACTCAAACCGTCTTGTCTCCAGTCCACAAGCTCCCTCAAATTCTTATCTCTTAAGAGGATTTTCCACTAAAAAAAGAGAAAACAGTCCACAATCATTTCCCCATTTTATGAAGTTCAACCTAATAAAAAAAGTACCGTTTGTTTTTATACAAATGTGCCCTTAACTGCACCAGCCTTAAAAGATAGAATCGTTTATGTTGAATGCGTTAGTGAAGCTTACCATTTAACTTTCTATAAAAATGTCTAAGCACACTTCCATGGGTGGCAATGGTGCTCACGGTAGAGTGGTGTACGGAGCAAATAACAGATACGCCAACATTATAATTTGGTTACTTGTACTATTCTTTACGGTAAGAGTTGGGAAAAGTATTTTGACAGATATTTGGAAATAAACACAAAAAAATGCACAAATCTTTTACTTAAAATAATCAGTTAATACGAGAAAAGTTTACAATTGCATAAGATGTTTTTTTGGCACATCGTGTTTATACCAAGTTTTTTTTGTGGCAATAACAAAACACAAGTTTATTCGAAAAAGTTAAAATGATGAATTCCCCAACTTTTTCCGCTCTGTATTGTATTCCAGACTTTGTTTACGTTACTCTTCATCATGTGCTTCATCCATTTCTTGAAGCAAGCTCATGGACAAATTGTGTCGAGAGAATTTGATAACCCTGAAACTACGGTATGTTTTATGCTTGCAATTACGAACACTCTAACCCATTTTTTTTACTCCACACCAACGATATCAATAAAAAAAATCGTTGTGCCCTGAAGTGAGAAAGCCTCTGGGGCAATCACTAAACCTCTATATCTTTTTTTCTTCTCTTCGTTTCAAATACAGAAAACAATCTACTTTCTCCTTTCTTTCTACTTTTTCCTATGGATGCTCCTGTACCTTGGAGGCTCAATTTTTACTCTAGTGAGAGGGGTAAGCTTTAATACTACAGTTCACCTGACTTATATGTTTTTCTCGATAAAACTGAATTTCTTTTATAGTATTGCTATTGATTTTTATGTTTTTTTTGTGTGTGTACTACATTGCAAACGTAACGGAAAGATTTTTACTAATACTTGGACCGTAAATATGTTTGTCTGTGTAGCAATCGCTTCGTGTCCTTCAACGACCTGGCAAGATTATTCTTTACTTGCTTTTTACAATCCTAGCCATTACGACCGCACTCCTGTGCATTCTGGATAGACTGTATCACGCCTGGATTTTGAGCTTTTTGAGTGGCATCATTTTCCTGTATTGCGTCCAAGCGTCCGCAACGATTACGTCCATTGTGGCGATTTGCAGTTGTGTTTGCTCGATTGACTGGTGCTTTCCTTGTACGAAACTCAAGTCCCTCAGTAGGACGTATAACCATAGTCATCACCACCACCATCACAGTCATCGAGCCTCTTCCTCGGCTGTGGTCACATTCCTGTGTCATCAGAGAAATGGGAGTAGTGCTAGTAGTTCCGTTCAAAGTTCCACCCAGCATCATGGCCGGTCGACAACAGTGACAGCATCCAGTGTAAACTACACTGCACATAAAACCTCCATCACGGATGAGGCAGAGGAAGAAGAATGTCGAGTGACTATATCCGCAGAGGAAATTTTAAACGTAGACTTGACCCGTCCAGCAACATCCTTCAATAACCCGTGCTACCTTTTAGCTGTATCAACAACTGACGAAAATGGCATCCCAGCGATATTAGAACAAGATGGAGAAAGTGTAACTCAAGTGTAAAGTAAGAAAGATTGTTTAAAAACAAAAAACGGATATTTTTCAAGTCAGGATTATAACAAAAACAGAATGAAATTATTGAAACAATAAGTATAAGTTTGACTACACACAACACAAGGGGATTAACCGAAATAATGAAATTGCTCAGTTAATAAATTTTTTAGTTGGAAGAAGTTGCAATAAAAACTTATGATGCTATTTCTTTGAACGGTTTTTGGAAAGCATGCAATAAAACTCAACGGCTACATAGATGTAATACTTACGTGTTAGTGTTTTCTTTCTTTTTTTTTCTAAACGAGCTATTTAATTTTGTATATTTTCTTGGAGAAAACAAAGTATTCGAAGGATATATTATAATGATGCTTTATACAGGATTTTTAGCAAATATAGGTAAGTTTCGCTTAATCAAGCTAAAGCTTACAAAACTAATGTAGCTACCTTTTAGTAACAGGATACTTATCTATGAGATTAAATAATATCCTCTTTAGGGCAGTTTATATAACGTACGTCTAGCTAATCGAATGTACTTTTAAGATAGTGTAGAATGCATAATAGAGTTGTGTTTGGTTTCAAATAAAGTGGAATAGTTTGTACAAGCAGTGCTTTAAAACAACCATGATGCGATGTAGACTAAAAGTAAACTACAGCCATACCGATTTTTTTCTCCTAAATACAGGTCACAGCTAATATTTTCATACAAAGGCTCACATGAGCGCAACGTTTTCGTTGTATAAGTTCAACTTTTCTCCTAACAAAAGAGCTTTCAGGGTTTATTGTACTTGTTTTACTTTGTTCCATCAAAATCAATAATTTATATCCTGAGCTGTGCACCCACACAAAAATTTGTACTTTTTGAACTCTACAAGCGCATCTTGATTCAATCTTTTATTCGTCCGATTTCCGACTTTAATGGTCATTTTATTATATACATCTTCACAGCTTCTTTCTAGTTTCTTCCAACCAGCAGTACTCTCCAAGATTTAATTTGGCGGTTCAACATTAAAGTAGTCAAATTTGAACTCATATATATCTGCCAATTTTCTCTCCACCAGAGAAATAATATGAAACGCTCTCCATCATGAGTCATGAGCAGTCGTTGCAATAAAACAACCATGTTGAAAAACTCATAAATCACAATGCTGCATTGCGGATATCCCATAATCGAAGGCTTTCATTGTCAGTTGTTTAGTTTGTTTCATTAAAGCAAGGCTCGTGAAAATCAACCGTTTTTACAGGCTTTTACCTAGTCAGCTTTCCTCCTCTTGTAAAATTAACAATGAAAATCCTCTATATAAACATGGTTTTAACCGTGTATAATCGTGTTTCTCCTGCCTACGCCTTCCCGCGGCGAACCACAATTGCTAGCCAGAAAATCACTGCTGGTGCGGGTGAAAACGACGTTGATATGATGAATTTATACTGCGATGATTACAAGATAAAAGAATACTACAGTGATTTTAAAAAGAAATATGATTCGTATTTTTGCCTCCCCAAACGTAATACGCGGAAATGACCAATTTTCAGTAGAGAAAGTATCAAAAATGTTTTTGTATTCCAAGTTAACTAGCCTCAAACCTTTTTCCTTATGCAAAAACTAGGTAGGTACCTCTTTCCCCATGCCAAGAAATTATTGTGCCGTAGCCGAACGAGGAAAAATCTTGTTTGGAAACAACAAAACTTTTCTGATTGAGGAGCTATGAAGGGTAAACAAGCTTTGCAGGAAGAGCGTTATTGACGACAAAACTTTTTGGCCACATTGACACAACATGGATACTACTCGGGAGAGATACTAAAGTAAATGCGAACAGAGACGAAACATTCTAAGAAATCTATACTCTAGTTGGATTTTCCATTGGAGTCATTGAAACTACTATAAAATATATGTTCTTGTATGTTCTCTTAGAATATAATTGGTTTCACGTTGTTTTCGATTGCAAAGAAGAGATAATTTCACGGTTTAAGCAGTGAACATGCCATTGAAACTAGAAAACTTTCAAGATGCAGTTATTTCCTTGTAATTCATTGGGGCGAAAGTTTCCGATATCATCGACAAAACTTTTACTTCAAAGTTATCTGTGCTTTTGAAAATTTTATATAGTGAAAATAGCTGTTTAGGTCAGTTTAAAGAAAAATGTTACTTGCCTTCAGATTCTGGGCTGCTGTACGTTGATATGAATGTGATTCCACGGATTCTTCGTTGACGTACCCACGGTTTGTTGATCTTTCCAATTGGCTGAGTTGTAAGCCAAACAAATGTGAATGACTTGATCGGATTATAAAGCTGAAAGATTACTCTGCTATCTTTACAAGGAATTAAGATTTATCTACGCAATGAATGATGAGAAACTTTTTATGAAAGGGAATATACGAAACGAAGCCTGAAAAGTAACTAATTTGTAACAGAACACGTTATTCCATTCCGTAAGCACGTTTCTGACCGAAATGGTTGTGATGTTTTTACCCTCCAAGTGCTTTTTACAGCTTCTGAGGAAAATACTTTAGTCGTTATCATACATTTCTGTAAACATACGTACATATTATTCTTAGAAAGGAAACCGACCCACAAAGAAAAACTGCTGAATCACCTAAGGAAGTAACTTGCTACATTCAACTGAATGCAATATTTTTTTCCAAGAATCCAATCGAAAACCTGGATGGCTCTGGCATCCGGATACACCATGGTTCAATTTTTCCATGGAATACGACAGAATCTAGTTAACCAGTTCCAAACTCCCTCATTTGCCCCATCTGCTGGCTGGCTTTGTGCAAAGGATTCTACTTTCACTCTATTGTTACACAGCTTAACTCTATGTTGTCCATTATGTGCTACTATCAACTTTCGTTGTGATATTGCTTTCCTTCTGGTAAATTTTTCTTGGAAACTTTGAGGTAAATAAATATTTCAAAACATTCCTTTAAGCTTACAATCCTCGTCAACTATCACATCCTCAACCGAATAGTATGACATCAAATGAATTCTGACTTAAAGAGGATTTTAAGTTGACCTCCGAGCTCAACTTGAAAAACATCTTGTTTGCCCGCTAACTATGTATATGAAAAATTGTGTGAGCTTTAAGGGAAAGAGATACAAGCACAATTTTTCCTGCCCTATGATAGGCTCTTAGTTTCTTCAAGGAGAGAAAATCTTAGCTGTCAGAAAAAGAGAAATTTCCTTCGCCTAGTTATAAGCCTTTCAAATATATTTGTATTACAACGATACTAGAAAAGAAAAAGAACTAACAGAGAGAAAGTCGTTACGTATCAGAGTAAAAAAGTGAAAGGAATCTTGAAAAATATAGAGTTTGACAGGCTGTTACTGTATAGGGAAACGTGGGCACCGAAAAAAAGTTAGCTTTTCCTCTCGTTTTCAAAGGAACTTTTAACTCACATAAAAGAAAATCTCCCTATAATCCGCAATATTACAAGTCAACTCTGTTTCTTTTCTAAGCACCAACGCTTTCGATATACCTACTATATATCCTTTTTTTCGTGAAGAATGTCTTCATACGCCATATAGTAAGCAACGTTCTTTTGCGATAATTTTCTCTTGGATAACTCAGCACTGGAACTTCCCATGGACACTTTCCCATCCTCCCATCCGATCTGAATGCTCTGTCTTGGACACTAACTACTACCTTGTAGTAACCTCCACGTAATGTTCTTCTACCTACTTATCAAACATCTTTTCTACTTTTTCTTCCAGTCACGTTCTCCTTATACATCCTCCTTGGGAATGCCTAAACACACAGTGCTATTAAAAGCGTTCATTCTACGCAAATGGCTTTCATTCTAGAAGCATTTTTAAAATCGTTACTTTACCATTTACGTTTTACAGCATTTTGTTGTGAAAATACCCTTTTTTCACTTGACTGGATGCTATATTCTAATGCAAAATTTATAGTCATTGTAACAAAAGCATGTTCAGCATCATCTTCCAAGTCGTAACCGAAAAAAAGGCTTAGAAGCAAAAGTGTCTCCTATATTCTTGTCTATGCTGAGGAGAAAGTGGGTAAAGACACTCTTTCCCGTCTTGTCGGTTAACAATATATCCGCATAAATCTATAAAACAGTTTTATTTTTATTTTTCAACTCCAAACAAATAACCGGGATCATTTTTAGTATGCTTGAATATATTTTTTTCCTGTGATGTCTGTTTTTTATAAACATCCCGAGGCAAATGTAACCATGCATTAGCATCCGTTACTAACTCTGTCTCCCTTTTCCTTTCCTTTTGCGATACTTTATCAACTCGACATCTCTCTGCTCCGTCTTCATTCAGCCATATGACTCCACTCGACAAACTAGGGGCAGTTTGTGTGCGATGCTAAAAATCGAGGCATATGGACGTGCTAAACCGGTCCAGAAAAATATACTGTCACAAGACTTGCTTTCCCCAAAAAAGAAAAGGACGTGAAACGTGGCAACTTGTCGCCAGCTCTGTAATCATAATAAATTCTATTTTCAAGATAAATATACACTACCTTCCGATTCCCTTCTTGGGAATATTCTATCTGAAAACATATATACTCGTGTAAAAATATCAACAAGATTGAAAGTTTTTATGTAGAGAAAACATTAATAGCTAGGATCGCACCTTGAGAGAAAGCAAAAAGTTTTTTTTGTTATCTCCCCACCCTATCAGGTAGAAATAGCTGACACCTTTGACAAAAAGAAAGTTTTTCTTTTGCTGTGCTTAGTGAAACCATTACCTTTTACCTGTTCCAAGCTCCACAACTTCCGTTTGGAGTATAGAAAATAATAAAAAACTTGTACAGCTTTTTTCTCTCTTCTCACCTAAGTGACTCCAAAGTACCAGTCACACTCCCGGAAATGGAGAAAAATCTAAATCGAAATCCATAACTGTCTCGGTTCTCTCCTATTTATGTTCAGTTATCCCCCATCTGACCAACTTTTCCTTCTTGAATGGCGAGTCCGTAGAACTTGATACAACTACTGGTTCAAGTGTTATTACTGTAATATGCATAAAAAATATTTTCTAGGTTGTTCTCGAATTTATGTAGACTTTTTATTACGCTTGGTGTTTGTACATGGAACCTCTTTTAACTACCCAACCATTTGCTTTCCTACTACTATTTTCTTGCACAAAACAAAAAATGTAGATCAAAACATTCCATTCTATTACAATCTTCCGGAAGTGTGTATGAATATTATTTTTGATCGTATAACTGTGCTCTCCCGACCGTAAAAATAGGACCGAATACCCAAGTGGTTTTATGCGTTCTATTCTAGTCGAGCTGCCTACCTTCCTTGTCCTGATCATTTGCTCTTCGTCGATCCTTTCCAGCGTTACACAGAATGTGTGTGTTCGGGCCCTTGTTAAACATATTTTTTTCCATTTCCTCTTTTTTCTCTTCCTATCCTTGTGTGATATTTCGAACGGTTGGTGCTCCTGACAGTTCGTTATGCAACTGGGTGAGCTTGCTACGAGTCAGAGAGTAAATAGGAGTTCACACATGCACACATATTATTAGTGCTTTCCTACAAACCAGAAAGAAAGGTGGTCGTTCCTCCAAACAATGGAGGAGTTACGATCTGGGGTTCTTTGACTTGTTTTTTCTCTCTCTCTCTCTTTTATTCGGGCTTAGATTTCTTTCTTCACTGGATGCTGATTTAGTTTTTCTCTGATTTCCGTTCATTTTCCGTTTCTTCGTCACTGAGCCCATTTCTTGTCTCTTTCCGCAATTATTACAGTGCGCCGCGTTATCGGGAAATATGTGAAACTTACTCTTTTGGTAGTAATACACGGACACACACGTGAAGATTATTGTTTTCGTTTCTACTTTTCTTCGCTTCTTCCACCAAAAATACACATTTGCAAGGACAGACATATGAAGGAAACCTGGTGGTCCTCGTATATTTTGCAGCTGTACGTGACTCACCTTTTCGCAGGATTGGTGAGAGTGTTTCAAAAAGCAAGTGATGAAAATCGGTGAAAATCTTTATAGGATCCTCGTAAAATCCGATACAAAACAAGTTGTTTGCTTTCATCTCCCTGTGTGTGCGTGAACAAAAACTCTATAACGGAAATCGACTTATATTGTACCGTATGTGCGGATGCTATGATGTGGCTGACTTTGTGTGCTTCTTAACATTCTTTATTACGGTAAGGTTCTACATCCATTCTACTCACGTACGAGCCAGATTATTAACGGGAGAGACAGCAATCTAACAAATTAAAATTTTGTTTGTTGATAGGCTCTAGTCGCTCTCTTGTCTGTGCAGTATTTGGTTGTGTTCTTAGACTCGTTCTCTACTCATGCTCAAGGGGTACGTGAGACAAGCACATCAAGTGCCATCATAACCTAATGCCTACATGGTCCTCTAGATTGTCATGCATGAATGATTAAAAATGTGATTCTGAAAATTGTAGTCCAGGGGCAAAGGAAATGCGTATAATATTCGCTTGCCACACAAAACATGCAAATAATATCATAACATGTTGTAATCTTGTATAGAAACCATCATACTTGCTGGCATCCCTGTACTTTTGGCTAATGACCTTGTTGGGATGCATGGTATTTGCAGGTATTCAACGGGTACGTGTGTTCATTCCTAATTAATAATTGTTTCAGTTATTTCCTCGTGTCTAGCAGAGTTTTTGATTGCATTTTTTCAGAGGTCAATACGCTTACTAAGATGGCCAGGAAGACTGCTAGTGTTTCTCCTCATTTCCGGTTTGATCGCTGTCACTGGGTTCCTTTGGATCGTGGACAGGACGCACCAAACAGGTGTCCATGACCTCGAAGGGAAAACAGTCAAGCTATTTATTATGCTGTGTGTTGTTCTCGCCTATTTTGTAGCCATTCATAAACTCATTGTTAGCTTTCAAAGTCCTCTAATCAGGACACAGTCTAGTCCTGCCCTTGATGACGACTCCGACCAGTTCACCCATCCAGCTATTATAGCAGATTTTATAAAGAAACGACGCAAGGGAAGACACAACAACACTTTTTTTGGGGATGCTGAAAGTGACGAAAGCAGCCGCCCAATTAACGTTGCCAGTGATGGTATTAATTATTATGTAGTATTGCTAGAATCGCCGTACAAAACTGGCCAGCCGCGATATGCAACCAGAACGACAACTGCAAAGAGAGCTACCTTAGCAGAAAGTGACAATTTTAGTGAAGCTGATGACGAAGATAGTTGTAGTAGTATAACTCAAGTCTGAGTAGCTACTTGGAGTTGGAATGCCAAGTACAAAACGTAATTAATAATGATACACACATAATGTACCTTCTCCTATAGAAGGTCAGAATGTAAAGCAAATTTTATAAACTTTGCTTACATTAATTATGTCATACAAGCAGCTTGTTTGCTATTAGGGCCAAAGTTGGCGACAAACGGAAATTCATGTAAATATGCTTCAAATTGGATGGTGTTCATGTACAGCTTAAGAGTATTTAGTTATTATTTACTCGCTAGCACACAGGAAACCGGAAATTAATCATAAAATGCACTGCTTATATAAAGACGAATTATAGATTAACGGAACGATTAAGTATACTAGTGAGCAGATACGTAAATCAGAACCTGGAAAGACAAGAGTGCAATAAATGGTTTAGGTTTAGAGGTGAGTAATAGGTACATGATGTGTAATGTTCGTGAAAGTGTAGACTTTGTACACAATACAAATGATGACTGTATATTCTTTGTGGATGTAAATGTCTCAGTGTTTTCGCTGCAGGAAATTACAAATTAAATGATAAGTAAAATTATCAGCTTCCAGAGCAGAACTACTTCCATGATTGCAACAGAATAAAGCGATAACAAATTGGTGTAAAAAATAGCTCGTATAAATGCGCACAAATGCAAGGTCCCTCTTACAGTATATATGTACATACATTTCAAGGTGTTTCATTAACTAACAGCATATTTGCAGTTTGACAGAAGGAAAACTGTTGTAGGTTGAGTGGTGTGAGTTTCTCCATGAAATTGGTCGATCCAAATTGCATTTTGATGGGACGACAGGATTTGTGAAATCTACGCAGCCAGGGATGCCCACGATGAATCCTGCAAAGATGATCAAGAAGTTTGGTAGATACATCATAAACGTCGGCCAAAGCTCCACAAAGCATTACAATTGTGTAAAAACAGTCAAATCCCATCGAGAGAAAGAAGAGCTTGTTCATCCAACCCACCTCATTAAGTGCAACTAAACAAAATATACAAATTGACTGGGTAAGCACAGTGGCAAGTATCATTGTCGTTACTATTGCCCTTTTATGAATGATGTTGTGGTGTCCCGATAGCAGCTGTATTTGACGGTAAATCAGTGTTTCCTTAATATACTGAAATTTTCCATCCAACCTAAATCCTCCCAGGATGTTTCTATACAGCATAAGCTGATGACGAAAGTACATTGCGCCAACCATTACAACTCCAGAGCCCACAACAACAGCAGCATGCATCCCAAATGACCAAATCCAAAAATTTGTCCAAACAAAGATAAGTTTGGCTATGATTTCAACGATGTAATTCCTTGTCCAGGTATTTCCACATTCCTCAAGCATCCAAAAGCCAAAGTTGGAAGGCCAGCAGGGTGTGCGGAGAGCCACGCCAAAGGTGTACATAAGCGGAAACAAAAAAGTTCCTGGATTTAGTAGCTCCAAAGCTCTTTTACGTTCCTGTTCGTATCTGTCCATCCTGGTTCTTGCTGAACTGTTATAAGACGAATATATGTATCGATTTACGAGCAACGTTGTATCATGGCCAAATGTCGAGTACTCTTTGACGACTGCTGACAAGAACAATAGAAGGGCTATTGTGAAATAGCAAACTGCTTTGGTAGTTTGATCTGTTGGACTAGAGATGAAAGTTTGCAGGATTATTGAGAAGGTGGTTAGCACGTGAAGGTTACATTTGAATTTGTATACTTTTCTTTTCAATCGTGACTCCACCGAGTCCTGCAAAAGATTTGTTATTGGGTTCCATACAAATGGAAGAGAACCAAAAAAGGAGGCAGGCTTCAAGAGTAAAACAAAATGCTCCAAAAATTGGGCTTTCGAGTACATCGTAAAGAGAAATTACTTCCTTGTTGCGAACAAAATGCTATTCAATTTCGGACTGTTTTGAAAACCCGAAAATTCAGACAAATAAAACTTGTTTTAATGACATAAAATATTCTGTTAACGTCATCATAAAAATTACTGGTTCCTTCTTTTGTTTGCCCACTATGCCCTATCAAATGTAAAATCTATTTCTGTAAAATGGTAAACAAGACATAAATCTTTTGTTGCGATATGATTCCTTTCTATTTGCATGAAGTTCTGATGAGGGCATAGTCAACCATCAGACACAGACATCATGTCCACGCCTTAAGACAGCTCCGATTTCTTCCTTACGGTCAATAGACAGTCCTCCGGTTTCTAGCCCCATATTATTGTTGTTCTTAACATTTTCATTGTGACAAATGACATGCCAGGCATTCTTTGGTAGTTTTTGGGTTGACACAATCAACGATTTGCCATCCTCTTTTCTAGACACAAATATGGTTTTTGTGAAAAACATCAAATATTTACGAATATGTACGTGCGTCGGACTACCTAATTATGTATATTTACCTAATTATTTAAACAAAACAAATAGTCAACTTACGAGAACTGTAAAAGATTACGACCTAATCGTAAGGGTAGGCGCTGTAAGACCACGTGATAATCCGTTTTGAAAAAATGACTCCACTCAAAGTCCTCATCAACTGGTTGCTTTGTCATCTTTGACATTGGATTGGCCGCTTCAATCATGAGCTGAGTTAGAGAGTCCAGCTTAAACTCTAGAGAGTTTTCCTCATTCACATCAAGCGTAAGGTGAAGAAGCTCTTGACTTGCTTTCTCATGGGCCAAAATCTTATCAAAACTTGGTAAATCCAGGTCAAAACTTAAATGAGCAAAATTATAGCAAAGCTTTAGCATGGAATGAAACTCTGAAAACTTTCGTAGCGTCCATTCGACGTAAGTTATCAGAGCATTTATTTCCTCTCCAGCTAGGCGAACAAGCTCACAGATTTCACATCTCATCGACACAGAAAGGTTTACCTCTTTCAAAAGTAATTTCATCGTTTCCTTCAAGATTTTCAAGGCTTTTTTGCAATCCAGTTCGTTCCTTGCAGAGAATGAATTCTTTCGATCGTTAGATATAAGGTTGATGAAACTTGGTCGCATTTTCTGCATAATAAACAACCCGTTTTGTAAACACGCTGACGGCGACATGAACAGCTCTCTGATGACTTCAATGTGGTGCTTATACTCCATCTCGAGCAAGTCTTTCCCTTGCATGTCCTCCGTAGAGAGTGTCTCCGATTTCACTTCCGGTGAAATTCGTAAGCGCAGATTGGAGGGAAGGGCGTGGTCATTGTTTATACGAATGGATGTCAAGGGATCAAGTGACGGTGTATCACTTGTTTTTAGCAAAATGTTTGGTACATTTATAACTGAATTGAATGGAGTATCGGCTTCATCTATTCGCTCAGCTAGCTCTTCGATTTCCTTCCATTTTGGTAAAAGTACGCTGCAAAAGTTGCTGAGAAGCTGATAAAATTGAATTGTTTCTCGGTAGATTTGTGAAGAATCCCAAGCAAGACTAGAAAAGCCACTGCGAATGTCGTGGTACTCTGCCTCACGGACGTTCTTGAACGTGCAAAAGAGTAGATAAGTGGCAGCCCATATTTGTGCACTGATAACGCTCAAGCCGTCAGCTTCAATTTGACCCATTGGAAAATACAAACTCATTGCAAGGTTTTTGGCGTCTTCGAGCAACTCCACGCGAAAAATATTTCGAATAACGTTGGTGTACTCGATGACATTATTAAAAAGCTGAATAGATACGGGATGCTTGTGAAACAATTTCCGAGCGACAGGTTTACTTTTTATACCGAAAACTCCGGGTAAAATGTAGTCCCGCCAGTATGTTCGCAGCCAGTTATTGCTAAAGATATAAGGATAGTCCTGTGAATAAATGTCGTTCAATACTTCTTAGTCATCAGTTTTAAACATACCATTTCTTCTTTCCGCCATTGATTGCATCCTGAGATTCCTCACTTTCATCAATCATAGTGAAACTCGATTTGGAGGTGATACCACGCTGACTCCATCGGTCAATATCTCCACTTTCTACAACCCGAACGACTACGTCCTCACCTAATGCGGTTGTAGATGATACCTTTTGAGTTTCAGTGGTCACATTAACTGGGTCTGCCATTCTTGAAGGGAGAATTCGTACAGAAACTAGTATTCTCAAGGAAGAGACCAAATAGAGTAATAGACCCCAGAGGTAATGCTAATGCGGCTAATGCTTTGAACTCTTTGGGCTAATGTTGGTAGTTTTGTTTTGCATGATTAACATATTCAAGTCGTTTCCATAGAGAATGGACGTGCATGGAAAAAGAAATTCATATACGAGTTCTGTTGTCAAAACCGTCGAAACTTTGAAGACTTTTCTATCATCGTTGATTTCCCACTTCCCATCTGTCTGTATTTCGTCACCTACTTACAATATGAAGTACTACCATAGTATATTCAAGCCCTTGCATTTTGACTATGGCAGAATGCTATGGTCCGTCAACCATATCCCATTTTTCGGCACGTTGTTGTCCGTCTGTGACCATCGCAAGATGGGTTCCATGCACAGCATTACTTTCTATGCTTTTCTGCGCATCCTCACTAACGGGAAGATAAAACGAGCTCAAGCTGATGCCATCTTTGCTCTAATCGATATGTCAGCGGCAGGCGAGATATCCTTTTCTGAAATCGCCTTCTTTTGCGGTATCCTCGTTGCCCAAAAGGACCATCTGGAACGTGAATTTTTATTCATGCATGCGTGGAAAATTTGGGTAACATTTAATGAAACTGGAGCTGAGAGGATCACCACGAAAGAGTTTCGAAAAACTGGACTATTTTTTGACTTCGACTATCCGACAATCTATCACATGTTTCGGGACTACAACTGGGACGACGACAAACACATGGAGTTTGAACGGTTTCGGTTTTACCTCATGTCCTGCATCCACTTTCGAACTTTGCGTCGTGCCACAGCCAAGTACACTCGATACAAAAAGTTCAAAGTTGAACTACTTGATGTCCTTCATTTGCCATTGGTGAAAGTTTTGCGGGAAAGCATTTATCCGGCACCAACAACTGTCCTTCGGGCAATCAAAGCAGTTCGCCTACCACCAATAGAGGGCCAAGAAAAGATTTCTCATTGGTCTGACGCTCTTACATTTCACTGGCTTCGCAGCTTCGTCAATCGTAATGTTTCTTTCTTGAAAGTGGAAGTTTTAGACTTGATGGACGAAGCGCCAACTTTTCGCGTGTTCACAAAAGTATTTTGCTGTGGCCTATTGTGAGTTTCACATTGCACATACCCAAAGTAAAAATCAAGTGGTTAACCGATTCTAAACGTCACATGACTTTAATTATTCGAAATCTAGTTGCTTCGGGAGAGAGGAAGGCGACTTGGAGAAAATCAGGGAGGAGTTTGTTCGATACACGTCCGCCTTATGGAACGTGGTTTGCTGCATGTGTTCTTGTCTCGCTTGTCTAGGCTTGTGTTTTGTACGTGAGGAAAAGCCAAAATTGCACAAGACGCCTTTAAAACCAGTTGTTCTTCGGACTGACAATGAGGTGAAAGCCTTGCAGCGATATGAAAATAAGCCTGACAAGTTCAAGCAGAAAGATGTGACGTACAAAAGAAAAACTGAAGTATGGGACTACGGGGAAAAGAAGAAGTGGTGCAATATTCAGTGACGTTTATTTAGCTTGTGTTACAAATGTATTAAATAGTGCGCCTTTCATGCTTATCAAAGACTTTATTTCAAAATGCCCCAGGTCTATAGCTTATTAACTTCCACAGAAGATAGCTTCAAAGTAGGAACGCATTCATGCTTCACTATTCTTGTGGCTATAGCCTGATCGGCGACAATCATGTCTGCTCCTATTCGCTCATAGTCTGGAACCGGGCGTAAGAGAATGTTGTACTTTCGACAACTATTAGACCATTCCAACGGGTTATCTTGAAGCACCAATGGGTATCTTGTGCAAATCATCATTTTCTCATATGATACACCTTTCTCTGGTTTTGTTGATAAGCTCGTGCTACTTCCATCGACGCTCTTGAGTGAGCTTTCCTCCATTAGAGACTCTATGGCGTAATCCTTCATTCTTTCCTCTATTGGAATGGGCTTGTAGTTTCTAAACCGATTTTTCACGTTGATTTCTCGCTCAATCATGGCCACATCAGGCAATGGTAATTTAGTGTGATGCAACAAAAACAAGTGACAGATTTGGATGATGTCACACAACTCCAGAAACTTCACAAGAACAAGTTGAGCATGTCCAACAAAGTCCGTCCAAGACTTGTACATAAAGAAAAATGATAATTGTAACTGGTATTTGTCCGATTCACTTATGTTGATTTTGTTCTTTGCGTAAATAAATTGACGGAGAATAGCTTTGATAGTTTTCAAGGCGCTATAACAGGTGACATCCCGCATAGAACCTGACGCTTTTCTAATGAGACCTCGTGTGCATATCTGTGAAGAAACGGAGTCCAACAGGAGATTACAGTTCTGTAAGGAATCCAGTGCAGATCGAAGCATTCCCGTGATAATTTCTTCCTGTACAGATGCACGAAGCTCGCAACAATCTTGATTCCTTTCAATATACTCTCCATTTGCGTTTTGAGTATCGACTGATAAGCTAAATGGAAAATTGCATCCATTCACTGGTCCCAATTCAAGTACCATTGGGATCTTCTCTTTTTTGAAGTTGACTTCAACACTAGCCTGATCGTCCAAAAGGGACACAACATCAGGGGAAGGGAAAAAGCTTGCATAGTCAGACTTGGCTGATGGCGATGTTGGAATGCCTGCATTCAGTTTTCGTAACAGTTTGCTTATATCATTCGTAAATTTGGTTAGTCTCGTGTACAAGTTACTGCCGACACGTTTCGCGAAAGCTTTCTCCCAGCACAACTCGACAAATAATTGCCGAGTCGTATTTAAGTGTAATGACTGTTTCGTAGCCCCCCTTCGGCAATTTGGACTATCAGTCTGGGAGACATTTGTTTGGGAGCAAAATTTGATCAGGTACGTGGCTGCCCAAACTTGTGTAGCTGGAAGGGAAAATGTTCCCCCGTACTATTTAAAAAAGAAAGATTAAAAACTCGTCGTTTTCATTAAGATAACGAGTTTCTGCACAGTACCTTACTGGTCACTTCATAAGGTACAGATTTCGGGTAGTAGATCTTATCTGCCTCACTTCTCAACTTTCCTCCCAGACCGTCAAAATAGGCTACAAACAGCTCTGTATGAGTTTTCAACTCGGCGAGGAGTCGCGCTGTGTCCGCTGGGGTGAGCGTTTTTCTTCTTTGGAACATGGAGCGGAGTAGTGCGACAACGGGATAGCATCCTTTGGCTGTTTCTTCCTTGCTGGAATGTTTGTGTTAAAAATTAAATTTGTTGTTAATATGACCGTGTAATATTTGATATGACTTAGGTACGGCTGAAAGTGCAAAGGGGATTAGTGATTACCTTTGCACGAGCTCATTCTCAGGGGCTTTGGATGGCTCGGCGATGTTTTCCGTTGATTGGCTCCATTGTGAACTCGATATTTCAAGGGAACTGACGCTAGTAACAATACTCGCGTCAGCATCTTCAGCTGTTGTCATTTTGAACGTGTGGTCATTGCGTGTAACGCGAACAAGTAATTTTGCGTGTCCTGTGGATTGAAAGCGGTTGCATTTGCCGTTTTATACACGGCTGGAGAATTTCAAAAGGTGCAATACTTGGTTCTCTAATTAGAATGATATATAGAAATCGATTGTTCTCTAAGGTGTAAAATGTCTAAACATTCAATAAAATATTACTAGAAAAATATGTCCGTAGCGATAGTAAACACATTTTGCCGAGTTTAATTTTTCAGCGTTAGTTATTCCTTTGCTGGAAAATTATCGTGCAAGCTCACTGTGTTTTGATGTGAACTTACATTTAGGACAACTCTAACTAGTCATGTTCGCGCAAATAGAAGCAAATCCTGAAAAAAACTTCATTGTATGGAGAAAAAAAAAGTTTTGAAAATGAGATCTGTTTTGAGTACGAGCATTCGGGAAATTTTTGAATCAAAATATTTCATGAAACGATAAAAACTAACTAAGCGTATCAATTTTCACTGTCCATACGGATGAGAGAACAATATGTTACCACAATGAGTACATGATCACAGAATGTTTTTTAATTTCCAAATTTCATTTTCACGATAAAGGTTTTCCACAAAAATATGTCTGATCCACTATGTTTAACACGAAAAGATTTACAAATTTTGAGAGGATGAATGCCAGCTTCACCTCCCTTGACTGGGTGCTATAGTTTTAGGGACTGCAAAATGGTAGGACAGTTAGTATGAAGATGAGGATCCATAGTTGGAAGATCCAGAGCTGTATCCACCGGATGCGGCTTGGTAGTTCTGAACCTGTGGGGATGATGGGGCAGAGTAGGATGACGATGGCTGGTAGCTCTGAGCTCCGTGTCCATCTGAGCCGGAAGTAGCGTCTAAAATAGGAAAATAAAATACATTCGGAATGTGAATAACGTGCTATAAAGGAGATACTTAATCAATTGGCATGCAATGACTGTGAAAACATTATATGGCTTACAGGTGACGGATTGTCCGTTGTAGTTGACTTGTGGTGGGTTAAAGGTCAACATGGGTGCAGCGTATGTAACGGGAGCGGCTTCGTAAGTTTGTCCAGGAGCAGTGTAAGTCACGGAGCTGCTGCCCCATCCGTTGTTGTTGACATTGTGGACCGAAGGATGTCCAGATTCGTGCATCCGGATGCTTTTACTTCCATAGCTGGATCCGCCACCGTAGCTGGAGCCACCGTTGTTAGGGGCAGCGGAAGCAACAGCGATAAGGGCACAGACAGCGACAAACTGTTGGAAATGAAAAAAAGCAGGTATATAGTGCGATATTGACATTATAATTACTATAATAGTAATGGATACAAAAGCTTTTTTAATTGTCACTTACAGCTTTCATGATGACGATTGGAGCTTGACGTGGAAAGTCAGAGATTTCAGAAACGATTTGTTTCGTTGTTACTTGGGAGAAGTTTAGACTGGAATGATTTCATGGTGTAAAATTTCCAGCTTATATATTCAACAGTTGGCATTCGACAAAAGATGCGTGCAAATATAACATGATAAGAAAAATGTTTTTCTGGAGTTTTATTTTTTGAGGATCACAGGGTGCATGGACTCGAAGGGACGGACATACTCGGGTAAACAAGTCAGAGTTCATTTAACTCTCAAGGCCATTAATGACTAAACATAACCAGAAGCTACATATGCACGTCAGCATTTTCGGTATTCCTATATGTTGTATGTACATGTATTTTATCTTGGAATAATCGACGCAGTAATTGAAACCTTAATTTCGGAAAAACATTGATCGAAATTGGCGAAACCAATTTCGATTTCGATAGAATAACGATAATATGATGAATGAGACTTTTGTTGAACATAAGAAATAAAAACTTTTCAGAGATCGATATTTTGGTATGCATTGTTTTAGTTTATTTGTGAGCACGCTAAAAATATTTACATAAATACAGAACCATTTTTAAGCTTTTATAAAGTTTAGTTTTTGCTAAACTATTTAAATTATATGTCATGTCAGTGCTAAATAGCGTTTAAAGATTACTTATCACAGTCATAATAATATTCATGGTCGAGATTGTTGTCCTGGATATCAAAGTCATGATTCTTGCTTTGGTTATCTGGTATACGTTGCGGAGGGTTTGTGGCAGTTGGATGAGTGTACATTGGTGGGGAATTGTCGTCGTAGGAGTGTGAACGTTGGTGAGAAGGGCCAGGGCGGTACATTGGCGGCTGTTGTGACTGCTCATTGTACGAGGATTGTTGGTACTGGGAAGGTGGACCAGTATGATATTGAGGAGCCTGAGGTGGACCATATTGAGATGAAGGCTGTTGCTGTGGGGGGTATTGAGGTGGAGGCGGTTGTGAGTATTGAGGAGGAGGCAGTTGTGAATATTGAGGAGTAGGCGGTTGTGAGTATTGAGGAGGAGGCGGTTGTGAGTATTGAGAAGGAGGCGGTTGAGAATATTGAGGAGGAGGTGGTTGCGAGTATTGAGGAGGAGGCGGTTGCGAATATTGAGGGGGTGGGGCATACTGTGAAGCTGGTGGGGGTTGAACATATGTCAACTGATTATGAGAATACGCTGGTTGAGGTTGATTGTAAGTAGCAGGTGCAGCGTAGACAGGAGGAGCCGCGTATGATGGAACGGGCGGTCCTGGATAAACTGCCGGAGCCGCTGCAGGCTGCATAATGGGTATCACCATCGGAACAACAACAGGCGAATGATGCTCATGTGGAGTAGGAGTTGCCGGTGCAGGCGTAGTAGTAGTCGGGGTTGTCCACACTCCCCACTGATTCAACTGAGAGTTATTACTTAACCTTTGAAACATTTCGCTCATTTGAGTACCAGTTGACTGAAAGTACTTTGCCATTACAGTGACGACGTCGACAAATGAGGCATCATCTTGATTTGAAGGAGGGCCATAATGATGAACATGTGGCTCATGGGTTGTTGGATTTGTTGTGGGTGCTTCCGTAGTTGTCGACGGTTGCGTTGTACGGTCATCCATGGGAGAATCAATTATTTGCAGCTGAACCGTTTGATAAGGGGGGTAACTTGTTTGAGCCGATAACGACGAAGGTTGCGCAAGAATTTGGTATTGCATTGACGGTTTTGGAGTTGTAGTTGGTGGCGGTTGTGCAACTATTTGATAAACTTGATTTGACGCTACTGTCTGTGGATTGACTGGTTGATACTGGTATGCTGGAACCGCAGCAGCATAGCTCGGAGCAGTTACAACTGGACTTGGGGAGAACGTGGGGGGTTGTGGAGAATAACTTGAAGCAGAAGGAGTGTAACTGGGTACCGATGGCATATTAGAAACTGGTTGGTAGTTAAGCACTCTGTAATTATTTGAAGGAGCCACTGCCCGGGTAACTGTAGGGCTTCCATAAAGAACTTTTGGAGGATTAAATGTAACTTGTGGGGGTACATAGGTAACTGGTCGAGCCATCATTGATTGCTGCGGTCCTGAGTAAGATTGCGATTGGCCATAAGACGGCCTGTACTGACGCGCATTTTTCCGTGATTTCCCAATAGGCTTCCACGGCGATTTGTCCACTTTTTGATTTGGCTTTAGGGATGACGATGTCTCATTTTTCCCTAGTGCGTTTACCACGCAGAATACTGTTGCTATTAGTAGCAGTTGAATCGTCCGCTTCCAAATCTGTCGAAAAAAAAGAAACCAATTGAAGAAAATTTTCGAATACATACTTCATAGCCTTTCAGGCCTAATAAATACTCTAATTACAAACTCACCATATTTATTTCGTAGCCCAACTTAAGCTTATTTCCTAACTGCAACTTTATATGAATAATCTTAAAGTTTTCTTCACATCATTTACAAGCTCAAAACTTGAAAAATTAGCACCTGGGAGCTATTAGCAGGTAAGTTTGTCTCTCTCCACTTCCAAATTAAAACTAGTAAATTGCATACATCTTTTCCAGTCCTCGGCATGTCATAATTACGTTCACTTTTTTCATTGCGCAAGTAAGCCACGGAGCATTCAAGCAAAAATCCTTCAGGTTTCATACAGGTAAGCCAGCCCAGGTTCCCGAGAAGCCCTTGAGGTGTAAGGACCCTGATTGCTAACTCACACATCCCTTTACAGATCATCTTTTTGCATAGAATCGCAAAGAGGCAAGTCCTTAGACAACCTTCCCTCAGCTTCTCCAGATTTAGACTGACATTGGGCTCGGTTTGATTGTGAAGGTCTCTTTTTCATAGCACTGGCTGTGGGTATGCGGTATCGCGCATCAATGGGAATCTGACGTGTCAGTGTATCCTCAGTGATGACTACACAATGCTGCACCTTGGAAAAAATGCATGCAAGCCTGGCTTAAGTGCGTAATCGTAATGGATTTACATGCACAATTAAAACCTATGAAGCTAACTTTAGCTTTTCACTATTCTGTTTCCAGCCCGACCTTGACGATGAACTTTTATGAACTTTGGGTCGTTTGCATAAGACTTATTTAGAGCCTTCTCAAGGACTGGAATATCAACAAGACTTTTTGTTTGATTGCTCCCTGTATCAAGTTCATCGTCTTTGATTATTTTTGTTGTGTTGATATTGCCTGTAGGGGACTTTGCGTCTGGCTATTACGACACAGTCCTTAACAAATAAGATGAAGAAAAAAACCTGGTGGATATTTTAGTTTTATGGAACTCGTACTTTGTTTCATTTAGTATTTCTTATCGCATATAAATACTCGGGAATCCTCCAAGAAATCATCACAGTCACATCTTCTCCTCTCATTTAAAAACACTCACATTTGCACTCCAGCAAACAATTCCATTTCGGTTTGGACTTGAGTTGAGGTCAATTATCAAGATGAATCCAGTAAGTATTGTAAATAATATGTCTTCCGTACTTTAAAATATCGTGATGTTACCATGGCTCAAAACTGTAACAAATGATTTTTGCTTCTCTCCAGATTGTCATCCTTTCCTTCTTGGTTGCTGGAGCCGTTGCCATCCCGCAAAACTACAACAATGGCGGTTCCATGAGTTCTGGAGGATCGTACAACGGCAACAGCGGTGGGTCCTCAAGCGGATGGGGTCAGCCTCAGGCTCCAACATCCCAGAGCTACTCTGGGGGAAGTCAGACATACAACAGCCAACCTGTCTCATACATGGCTCCCTCAGTGACCTTTAACCCACCCAAAATCCAGTACTCTGAGCCATCCGTAACTTACTCCAGCCCACAGAACGTTCCAATTGCCATGCCAGCTCAGTCCAACTATGGTGGATCCTCATACAACAGCGGATCATCCTCTAACTACAACCAACAACCCATGGGATGGCAATCCAGCGGAAGCAACTACAACGGAAACTCCAACTCAAACAAATATTAATTTTGACTGTCATTCTAATCCTTTCGTCTTTTTTCGCAACAACGCTGGTCGTTCGCTTGTGATGTTTTCATGAGAGAAAATAATGTTTTGTTACTATTGTTGGATAAAACCAACTTTTCTATTTTTTATACAGATTCTATTAAATACACTCTGACTATCAAATGAATAAGTATTTACGCACAATTATAATTTTGTCATCCAATTATTCAAGCGTTCGCAATGCCTAAGCCAAGCCATTTCTGACTGGCTGGACGCATTCAACGGTTTTTATAGAAGAGGAACAAGATCGGTGACTTGGTACACGCGGCAAGCGAAACATGTGGTTTTGGTATTGATCAGGATATTTGACAGTCAACAGAAAAGTAATCCGCTGTTGATTAAATTTGTCTACAAAAATCTTGAGCTAATAGTCTGTAAAATGCATGAACGTAATATTTATAAGGTTCCTCATAACTTTGCGGAATTGGCGAAGAAACATGCGTTTCTAGCTCCGTACTTAACTCTGGTAAATGCACTTGTCAAGAAAATTTATACAAACTGTGTGCACCATACCTCAGTCATGTCATGTCATACATGTTTTTACATTCTACTGTATTTTAGAACCCCAAAGGTGTTGCTAAAATTAACTTTAAAGATCCAAACGGGCTCCAAGCATTAACTAGAGCTTTGCTGTTGGAAGACTTTAAGCTGAATGTGGAAATCCCGGAAGACGTGTTAATTCCGACAGTTCCACTGCGGCTGAACTATATTTTGTGGTTGGAGGACTTGCTGGAGTACAATAATGGATTTGGAAAGAGTGGAAGTCAAATATGTGGATTGGATGTTGGTAAATAAATCCTTGTTTGCTGTAGTTTTTTAGTTAAGTATTTTAACATTCCTTTTTTGACCAAATCTTCTAGGAACCGGTGCGACTTCAATATACGCTCTATTGGCGGCCAAGAAGAATCAGTGGAAAATGATTGGAAGTGAGATCGATCCAGGATCTGTGATGGTTGCAAGATCAAATGTCAAGCGAAATGGATTAGAGGCTTTAATTGAAAGTAAGCGACTTTCCAGGGTTCATTCATGCTTAACATTTCTGCTTGCATCGTTTTAAATTGTATCTCATAATTACAGTAAAACACGTCAAGAACGATTCCATCTTGTCTGAGGTGCTTGAAAGTTTACCGGAAGCGATAGAGTTCACAGTGTGCAACCCTCCGTTCTTTGGAGACGAAGCTGAAGCTGATTCTTTGCAGAAATCGCGAACAAGTGACAGGCCTGAACCGTCTGGAGCGAAAACAGGGACAACTGGAGAGCTAATGGTTTCTGGAGGCGAGCATGATTTTGTATCCAAGATGATTTTGGACTCAAAACGCCATCCTAATCGTGTTCGGTACGAAATAAACGCTTGCATTCACAATTTATTAGTATATAAATGGTTAAATGTTCGTTTTTTTCGGTCGTTTTTAGAGTATTTACGACAATGATCGGTATTAAAAAGCACGTCAAGGTGCTAGTCACTAAATTAAAAGCGGAGGGAATCAGTAACATAGCAACAACCGAATTCGTTCAAGGAAAAACAATGCGATGGGGTTTGGCGTGGTCTTTCGATTCCAAAATAAACCTTCAACCAAACTCCCAAGTTACTCACGACTTTGTCGGTCTCCCTGGTTGTTTAAGCTTTGAAAAATATATATTCGCTCACCTCCAAAAGCTAAATTTTAAACTTCTGGAGCCCATATCTGACGAATTAGTTGTGGGAAATGGACAAACTTTAAGATTCATTGCCACTGAAAATACCTGGACCGGTCAACGGAGGAAGAGGAGGGAGCAGGAAAGACTTAAAAAACTAGAGAAGGATGCTAGTCGGCAAGATGGGGGTGAGCCGCCCAAAAAACTCGCCAAAATTGACGCATCTCAAGAAACAGCGATGGACTGTGATGTTTCAAGTTCCGCTACAGTGTCGACAACCGCATTACCATCAGCTGAAGACGATATCTTGCTGAGTGGACAAATCAGCATTGTACGTGACGGTGATAAAGGAACTGTGGCAATGAGACTGCTGGACGGTTCACTGGGAAAAGATGGTTTAAATCAAATCATGACTTTTCTCAAAAACAGTTACAATCGAGATCTTAATAATCCCGCCACAGAATTATATCAATTACTGAAATGTTAAGGGAAATAAAACGTTTGTGATTCATGTTCATATCCAAAGATGTGTACAACCAAGAAAATTTTGAAGCAATCAAGCTTTAACTGTAGCTCTTCACTGTACGGCCAATATTCTTACGTAGGTTGATAATTAAGGCAGAAGCTGTGTGCTTTATTTGCGAAATGTCGTACCTTAATGGGCTAATACCCAAAGAAAACAGCTCTGGTATGTACTTGGTTGCGTTAATATTTACGCATGTGCGGTTTTTAATATAATATAACCGAAAGCCTGTTGTAGTGATAAGTTCATACATGTAATTCAAGGTTTTAGCCATATCTTGAAGCAAAGTTTTGATTTCAGCCTTACGTACATTTCATTTATGTAACCATTGCCATATTGTCTTTTAGCATGTTTCCATATTTGGATGTGACATTGGTGTAAAATTCGTTTCACCAAAAAGGTTTTTTTGAAGCGGCTCATTTTTGTCTCGTTAGAGTCATCCTATATTACAGGACGTGGGATAGATTTATAAAAATTAGCTGATGAAGTGGAATTCATGACGTTTAGCAGTACATAAAGTTTTTTTTCCTCCCCCACCGCATCGTAAAGCACCTATTCGCCTAGATTTAAAAATGAATTTCAATTGTTTCTTTAGTTTGCCAATATCAAAGTTGCCAGTTAGGTTACTGTTGCTGGGACAACCATCGTGACCTTGATGATTCATCGCATGTAGGCAGGTTTCTGCACAAAATTTCCATACTACATCGTCGATTAGTCGAAACTTCTGGATAAATAAATGCTAAGACTAATAAAATGTTTTTGTAGTCGCATTTTCACCTACTTAAGTTTTGATAAAGGTAATTTGCATTTATAAATGTATCATTATTACAGATAACCACTGCTACAGACGCCTCATCATGTACCTGTCAAGGAAAATCATAAATCTCACCCACATCGATGTTGCTTATTTGAATATTTTTACTTTTTCAAAACCCCATCCCTTAGTTCATATAGTTAGTCCCAATCCCAACAATTGATATAACTACGATATGGTATTGTATATCTCTAACACTCTATTCGCGATTTGTCCCATCGTTTAATTGACGAAACAAATTGACATCTTCTGACTTACACATTTCGTTATAAGCCTCCCCATTCTATTGTCAATTTCATTCACACCGCTACCATATTTGGTCCGGTCAACAATCCAAATGACTTTGCTTCTGCTATTTGCCATTACCTTAACAACCTTTGAAACGATGGTTTTGTCGATCACGTTTGGCTGTGTCATTATCTACTTAAGAAAAACTGTCGTGACAAATACTTAAACCTTTAAGTCATGTCAATTTATGTCAACCCCTTTAATAAACACCAACCGCAGAAGAGCCTTCTTGGAAATGCAGGATTCAAAAACGTGTCTTGCTCGAAAAATATGAGTTTTCATTTACCTCGCAATAGTCAAAGTAAAGTAAATAGCCAAGCAATTCGTCCAACTAGACGCCTACGTAGAACTCTGACTGCACGAGCAAAAAAGTGACCTTTATATGTGGGCGTTACATAGGCGAACTAGCTACACTGGCCATTCCGCTGTAGCCAGGCTCATCCATATTTTCATCAAAGCCCACGTAAATTAACAACATGTTTCTTAGATACAAACGATAGCATTTTTTATACTATCCGTTTACTTTTCATACATTCTCTTTCTAAATTGTTGCCTATTGTAGGCATTTGCAATAAAGTGCATTACACTCCTCCTTCTCCACCTGAACGCGTTCAAGACGGAGATCTTCAGAGGAACTAGCATAAAGCATGGCTCACACTGTTGATCAGACAAAAAAAATGTGGAGTGAATCGTTAAATAACTTTCATCGTCCTCTGTAGTGATGTCAGTGCCTTGATTGCTAGTGGATTCTTACAAAGATATTCTCTCCGGTGAAGGTTTTTTCTCAGGTCGCCCCTACAATGCCAATCAACGTGGTTTACAACAGGGTGTGTAGTAATTTACAACATTTTTTTAAATATCTTCTAACGGTTGAAGGTGTTTAGTACTGGAGACAATTGTTGATAATCATAATGAATAATTAATTATTGTGCATAAACTAGCCCCACTTCGATAAGCAGCTGGAGGAAGCTGGAGGAAACCTTGTGGTGATTGAGTTCACAGCGCAGTGGTGCAATGCAAGCGCTCACAGCTTGAAAAAAGTTTCCGATTTGGCTGCCAACAATCCTAACGTAATACCATGGGGTTTTTTGAACGCATAATTTAGTGGTTTATTTAAAGATACTGTTAACTTAAATTATTTGAGTGCAGGTCGCTTTCATTAAAATTGATGCCGAAAAAAACCGGGATGTTTCGGATATGTACAACGTAAATGCTTTGCCAACATTCCTGTTCCTCAAGGCTGGAGTTCAGGTAAATCAGATTCTGTTTTTGATAACCTAATGTTGCCGATTCCACATTTTCTAAATATTCGTTATTTTTATCATAACTTACAGCTCGATAGAATGGATTACTCTTTGCCATCCGAGTTGGAACAAAAAGTGAACAAATACAAATAAAAGCTACACAACCAATACATCTAATCCAGGCTGCCATCCAAAAAAAAAGTTATTCACATGCGAAAACTACATTCAAAATTTATTGCATCACCGGATTAACCACGAAGGGATTAACCCTGAACTTGGATACAGAGATTTGATGCTTGTAGTGATCAAATCAGTTTATAATGAATCCGAATAAAAAAAGCCAATGACATCATGACATCAACAACAAAACTATTGCGTTTGATATGCAGTACTATCATCAATTATGACCATTGACGTGTGTATAGCCCTTCTAAGCAGTAAATCACAGCTTCTGGGATTATGAAATCTGAAATATCTTACAAATATTATGCGCGAGAAATCATTGGATTTTGGTAGGAATTTTAATCGCATAAACACCTTGTAGATATCAGTTATCAAACTTTATTGTGCATTAGATCATCGAAAAAGGTCATAAAAATCACTACCTAAATATTTTTTAGCTCATAATCTGTCGTGGGCTACGAAACGAAAGCACTGTTTTCGGAATCGAATCCAGCACGATGAAGTTGAATCAATTTACCCTCCACTTTGCATTTTTAGTCAGTCTAATTGCGTGTACATATCCTGTAGACGCATTTCAAGGTAGTACATACTCTTTTGGTATGGTTTGAAACGGTATAAACGACAATTTTCATTTTCCAGGGCTTGTTGACTTTTACGATTGTACCGGAAAGCTGGACGGAAATTATGTCCATCCATTTGACTGTGGGAAATTCATCGCTTGCGTTGCAGGCACTTATGCATACGAACTTGACTGTTTTGAAGGTGAAGAAATGAAAGAAGTCTTGACTTGCCCCAGCATCAAACTTTAATTGTGGATTGTATTTTTTTCTGGGTCAACTACTTTTTTAAGGTTTGCACTACGACCCGGTTACAGATCGCTGTGACTGGCCAGAAGTGGCAGGTTGCACACCTGCAGTAACAACTCCGGCAGTGACTTCTACGACAACGACTACTCAACCATCAACAACCGTAACTACAAGGGCCACGACAACAGGAACAACGGGACCAACTCCAACAACCGTTACGACAACAGTTACCACGCCACAGCCTTCTACAACTGTGACAACCACAGCAAGCACTAGACCTACGCAGTCCTCTACAGCTGTCCCATCGACGACAACCGAAGGGGTCACACAAACCTCTACCGCAGTGACAACCCAATCCACAACACCAAACCCACCTATATATTTCAACTGCTCTGGGTTACCCGATGGAAACTATAAGCATCCAACAGACTGTAGTAAATTCATTTCATGCGTGGCTGAGCAATATTTTTACGAAATGGATTGTCCAGAGGGACTGCATTATGACCCTTCCTCAAACCGATGTGACTACCCAGAAATCGCTGGATGCGACTCCTCAACAGTTACTCCAACGCCCGACCCTGATGCTTGTGATCATGACTGTGAATACGTTGGAATAGATTGCCATAGATATTACACATGTGTCAATTTCACGCGAAAAGAATTCCATGAATGCTCAAAAGATATGGGACTAGCTTTTAATCCGGACTTAAAGGTTTGCGATAGAATTGAGAACGTCAGGGGCTGTGGGGATGAAACCACAGAGCTTCCAACCACACCAGAGCCTGACTGTGGTTGCAAGTACGTGGCTAATGAGGATGATTGCTCGAGGTACTTTTTCTGTCCGGATGCGTGCGAGAACAGTTCGATTCCTTGCGAACCCAGGCGTTGTCCAGGGGATTTACTTTGGAGCATTGACGCATACGGAGATGGAAGTTTTCACCAGCAATGTACTGTCCCATCCATTGCAAGCTGTGCATCAAATAGATCTGGTTCACCGCAGTTGGAATTTTCATGTCATGGCCGGGAAAACGGACTTTACAGGAATGAGAAAGATTGCAGGTCTTACTGGAAATGTAACGGTGGAATGGCCTTACTTTATGATTGCCCAGAGGACTTTATTTACAATCCTGAGATAAAAGTGTGTGACTTCAAGGGTAAGTCGATGCGGTTTTGTAACAACAAAGAATAAATGGTAATATGTTCCAGTATTTGCTCATATTTGATTTTCGGACAAGAAATTTTTATTCAATATAAATGCTTACTGTCTAAAATATGCATGAAGTAAAAGCACCAAAATCTGTAAAGCACTAGTCATCTTCCCTGTTTAAGTTCAGGTTATCAAAAGTGGCTTTTATTTGTCTCAGTAGGCTCCTCGGGTTGACTTCATTCAAATTCATCTTAAGGATTTCATCGACCAAGGCAACCTTGAATTTATTAATGTGTTTACGTTTTCGGCTGAGTTCAGTGGGACTCAGGCTGGCCTCATCTCTCGTGCCCCTCATGACGTGTTCAACCTGTACCACAAATTAAGCGAAAATAATTTATAGCTAGTGCAACCAATCTTTTTTATAAGTTTACGTACCTCATATGCCCTCTCAACGACATGTCCCGGTATCCCCTGAATTTGTGCAATTCTTCCAGCAAAACTGAGCTCACAACGACCATCAATCAGCTCATAAAGATATGTTAGATGGTCGTCTGCCTCGATATACTTCATACTCTGATATTTCACCAATGGGATTTCTTTCAGGTGTCTGGATATAGAAGTAAAATGCGTTGAGAGGAAAATGGTCGGGCAATCCTCTCCTCTGTCAATGAAGTCTTGTATGCTAGCAGTTAATATCGCTAGCCCGTCTGCTTCCAGTGTCCCTTTCCCAAACTCGTCAACAATTACTAGAGTGTTTTTACTCGAAGCTCGTAGAGCCAGTGCAATTTGATTGATATCGACCATGAATGAGGAAAATCCACTGGAGACAGATTCTACAGCGTGTACTCGCGTGCACAGTTTATCGTACATGGGGATTTGTGCGAATGTAGCAGGTACGAAAGACCCACTTAATGCCATCAGTACACATATAGCAACTTGCTTCAAGTAAACACTCTTTCCACTTGCATTTGGTCCCGTTAAAATGACAACTTTCTCATTTCGTCTGAAAACTGTTGAATTGGGTACAAATTCGCAGAGCAGATCGGAAATGGGATGACGGCCAGCTATTATTTTGAGCTTTTCAAATTCACCCACAGGTACAGGTCGCACGAAGTTGTTGCTGTTGGCTACAGCAGACATTGCTATTAGACTAACAACATAAAAATATACGGACGCACATAAGGTGAAAGAAAATAGAAATAGAAATCTTAAAGGATACTGGTTTCAAATACCTGTCCAACTCCGATACAAGCTCATTCACACGTTGTAACGTTGGCGACCTCGACAGAATCGTCTCAACCAAACGAACCATTAAAACTGTTTCCATTTCTAAAATGGCCACTGAACAATCGCCTAGAACTACATCGAGTTCTCGCATTCTTGGAGTTTTATAGTAAGCCAACTCATTTGTCCGAAACTGAAAATAAATGAAGCACAATGATAGTTAAAATTATATTGCGCACACCAAGTTTCAATCAATACTTTAGGCAATTACCCTATACTCCAGGCCGTCGATTTGAAGTTCATGATCAGCTAAGTCAGCTCTCCAGAGACCAACAGCTAGTAAGTAACCAACTTCAGGAATGTAAACTGCACAGCATCGTCCCGCGTAAGGTGGTAGCTCATGAACCTCTTCGCTCGCCACTATAGCCATGATTTCCGGTAGACAATCATATTGTTTTTTCCCTTTTAAATTAAAATTAGTAACCCATTTATTTATTTTGGTTTCAGCATTTCATTTCCATTACAAAAAAAAAAATTCCTTACTCCGGTCCAATTCCTCGTTCAAGCCTAAATTAGCAACAATCCTATGAGTTGTTTGGCTAAGCTCAAAATTAATTACGCGTATCATCTCTTGGGTTATCGCCCGAAGATTATTGATATGTTCGATGTTTCCAAGCTGAAAATCAATAGTTATAATCGCAATTACACATTACTTCGATCATGTAAAAAATTAGTTTAAACACGTACTTCTTTAAAAAGATCTGGCACGTTATCCAATGCATTGCATCGTTCAGTCAATAGAAGACAGTGATAGAGTGTTTGGTACAACTGCTTCCATTCGGATACTGTAGCATGGAGAAGAGAAAGCCTGTGCAGCAGTTTCTACAAATAAAACATCTTATTAAACACTCAAAATGTAAGTTATATAAGCTTAAGCCGAATTCATTAAATGAAACAATATCTCACCGGTATATTTTTGATTGGTTTCAGCAGTTCACACATATTAGCTACAAATTCACAATTGTTGACATGTATACAGTAATCAATTACATCATATCTTCGTTTCAGGATGAGATGATTCCTTGTTGGACGAAGAAGCATTAATCGTAAAAACTTTGAGCCTTGTGTTGTTGAGCACTTGTTGAGAATGCTATAGATACTCAATCCCTCCTTGCTCCCAGAGGAGCTTCCTTGCTTAAAGGATGACGGATGAACATCTTTACTGAATATTTGAAGGCTATACCAAGCTGTATCATCTACTAAAACTATGTCGTCCCTAAAAACCATACATTAATTTGTTTTGAGGTTTGTTTTATCATAATGAAAAATGCCAATCTTACATTTTAAAATTGACAATATCAGTCGCTTGAATACAACCACCATGGCCGACTTCCAGTTGGAATAGTTCGATAGCAGATCTGTCCAGGAATTTCAGAAGGCAGCCTAGGCAACGTATCAGGGTATCGTTTGCCATTGGAATAAGTGACGCCATGAAAATGGAGTGCTCTGTAGGTGTAAGATTTTTAGGTTCAAACGGAAGTTTTAGTGCCAGGACACGCGTCCTACATGTGTCGGGGTTGTACTCCTTGCCAGGAAGTGTAAACAATTGAACTGACCCCAGACCGACTTGTGAGGGCTCACGCTGAGGATTTCTTTCATTTTCTGCATCCTCACCCTCAACATTGTCCCCATTCTCTACTACGTGATTCCCAGTCAACTCCCGAATAACCCTAATAAACCGTTCGTCAGAATTTTGGCTGGCAAGCACATACCTGGAAACAATTTGCATTTAAAATTACTTAAACACGCTCTATACCAAATGTGAATTACCGGAGGAACAAGGAACTAACGTGGGATATATTTGGCTGAAAATGCTCCTCAGTACGTTGAAATCAGGTGGCGAATTTGCTATTTCAGGTAAAATGGATAGTTTCGCTGTTTCCAGGTCGAAATAGGAAGCAGCGAAATTTCCTTTTCTCCAGATCACAGAAAGGACAATCTACAAAATATAATAGTTAATTAAATAATAAACAAAAAAGTAATAAATCCACGATAAACAGTATAGGAATTCAACTCACATCTTTAGAAACGTCTTCCGGTCGTCCCTCGAGCAATCGCCTTCTCCTCCGTATCTCTTCGCAATGAATCGATCCATTTTCTCCAAAAACAGACGCCTCCGGATTCTCGCCACCTTGCTGGTTTTGTAAAGAATCATCCAACGAGCGCCATCCCTCCCTGACAACTCCATTAAGACCGGCACTCGCCCTATGCCCTGCAGGAAACACATCTTCGTCATCCCCGCTGCTGCTACTTTCCTCACTGCTCTCCGATGAAACCTCCGGCAACTGGATATTAAAATTTGACGGTGGAGTTCGAGGTGGCCTACGTCCTATTCTTGTCCACAAGCTACTCTCAGAAGCTTAAAATAAATTAATTTAAATATTTCATTCATATACTAGGATACTAAGTTGAGTAATAAGTTTTTACAGCTTACATTGGCTAGTTCCGGGCGTAGTAGATACAACATTACTCCTAGAAATGTCCCCCGGGTTATACTCCCCTTGACTACTTAGTTCCATGATTAGATTTAAAATCGCCACAAAATGTACGTTCTACCACATTTTAAGAGCATTCTACGTAAACTAAACATTTTACATCATGAAAAATGAAGCAAAAGTTCATTCGCTTGAAAAACAATATCAATCTTGTCTTTGCTTCTTTGTTTTTGTCACTGTCACAGTTTTGTTTTGTCAAATTGCATTTTCCAAAAAATATCAAACTCCAAAAAAAATTCAATTGTCAATTGTAAAGAAAATCTATCACAATCAGCAATGGAGAAAGCTTTTTTTTTTCGTTTTCTATGTTTTTCTCCGAGACCCTCATCTCTAGCTTTTCATTGGCTTCTACTGTTTTTTTGACGCGCGAACACGCTCAAACTCTGTTTTCTTCTCTCTCTCTCTCTTTTGTTTCAAAAGCGTATGCATTTCACGGAATTGTCAGTTCGAGTTTTCATTCATTTTTGCTCGCCAACCCAGCCGGTGAACTCGCACATGCACTTTGGATAACTTGGATGGCAATTTTAGACAATTCCGTCTAGACAGTTCTCCGGAACGTTGGGGTTTGATCAACAAACTCAGTTCGTCGGTTGTTTCAAGTTGAAGTGAGTTTTTTCTAGGTTTTTGTTTCAGTGTAAGAAATTCTCTGTTCTTTCCGGAGAATGAGTAAATCTTGTGTTACGTTTTTTATCAAAATAATTGAAATTAAGTAACTGGCGAAAACGGTCAGAGTTTGTCCTTAAAATGCGGATGTAAAGAGGAAGTGAGATTTTAAACCTTGACCAGAGCGGACACCGAGGTATTATTAGCACACAAGAATCCGGAGAATGGTTACTGTGATTAGTCAGCATTCTGGGGTTGAAATTGAGAAGTGTTCAAATGTTCATTCGTTAATTTATGATTTATTAATATTAATTTTATCGATCTCTTTGTTTCTGCTCTAAATAGACGCTCGGAGATTGCAGTGATGTCGAAAAGGAAAAGAGACGAAAGTAATGACATGTCGAAGAAGAATGAAGGTGGGAGACGTCGGAGGCCTTTGGTTAACGATGAGGATGAAGTTGAAGTAATTACTTTGTTGGCGGAAGATAACGCTAGGGATGGTACTTCATCGACAAAAAAGAAAAAGGTAGAAGCCTTCAACGGAGGGAACTCTGCGAATGTAGGTGGGAGTAAAGGTCCTGCTGGTGGAGGAAAGACGTGCGTTTTTAAAGTTCCAATTGCACCCCCAACTCGTCGTAAAGCTGAGGAAGACAGCGAAGAAAATATGGACACGTCACAATCAGTACCCACAAATGCGAAGCAATTGGAGACGACCGAGTCGTCCAAAAAACTACGAGAAGTGTTTATATCGGCTTTTGAGGACCATCTACAGAATCTTGACTCGGTGAATGCTGGTGTCGCTGACTTGATCCACACGCTTTCCACATGTTTACCGTCAAGGCTGTATCTGTTAGCAACGCGAAGGCTACCAGAAGGACTCAAGTTTGAAGATGTCAGTTTGGACTCGGAAATCGAAATGTTTGCTCGTTGGCTGTTATTTGGAATGCCATCTTTGCTCTTATCGTCCAAGGAAAAAGTTCCTGTGAGAGTTCTCAAAGAGGCAACTCACATACTCTCACTACTATCCTCGTTACTAGTCAAAGGTCATCCGGAGGTAGTGGACAGAATTTCTCACCAGTTTTTGAAGATTTTGATGTGTTGGATGATCCGAACTGAGCCGGACGCTGATGGATCCTCTATTATACATTTGGACTTACTACATCAGACAAGCGGAGAAAAAAAATACGTCAATTTCAATGTTCCAATTCGCGAATCTAATCGCTGGATACTTCCCCACTACTTCAAAGCAGTATCTCCTTTGATTAATCGAATTTTCTTTAACCATGCCAACCTTTTGTACGTCTTTCTGAAGACGTTGGAGCGGTGCTTGAATACAGTTTGCGACGCAGAATCTGTAGCTGCGGTGTTGTCCTCCTTACCAACTTTAAAGATGATCGATACCAACTCTTTTTACATGGTGCGTCCGTACGAATTTACGTATTAAATATTCAGTTGCCTACATTTTGCAAATGTATTTTATGACTTCAATTTTTACCTTTGTTTAAAATATAGTCGGAAAACGCGCGGGTCAACATTTTCACTAAGATTCTTCAGGCTCCGACTCTTAGCAGCAATGACATCATGAAATTAAGACTAACGTTCAGTGAGTATGACATTGAAAATTGGCGCAGCAACTGTCAACTAAGCGGATCACACGTGTCTGTCCTCCAGCTCGGCATCGTTAACTTCATCTATTCGGATGAGTTTGCGGAAGTCTGCAAAGACGGTTAGTTGATTTTTACAAAACTTTTAGATGTACTCATTTTAGTATTCTCCTCCTTATTCCTGAATGTCTTATCCTTATTACGAAGCTGAGCTTTCTCAGCA
>VICI01000264.1:0-46490 GCA_019593645.1 Akabosia matsudoensis
GACCCCTCCGCTCCAAAAATATCCAAATTCTGACTTGTATCTTGGTACAGTGTAATCCCTTCTGAGACCATGGATGAGGCTAGTATGTCCCTCGCCGACGATGAATCTGTGCACCCTGCCAGGGCGACAGTAAACGTTGTCTCATTTCCTGGACTGCTTGTCACCAGGCCATGGGGCTCAGTCAACGCTTGAAGGGGCACGCAAATTTGCTCCACTACCCGGTCCTCAGCCTCCTTAGACAGGATCTAAAACAAACAAGAAAAGTTGTTTGAATGTTCATACTCAAATTTTCCTTTGTAGATCTTCATCTTTTGTATTTTTATTTTGCTTTCTTGAAATTCTCACGGAACAATACGAAAACAAATCTTGAAAATGTTTATTTATTGTTCATACCGTCGCCGTTGACGACGACGACGTAGTGAGGAAATTTGCTTTGAGGGGCAGGATCGTCGAATGCGGCGGGAGTATCACGTTTGACTCGCTCGTAATAGAAACGACTTGGCATAAACTTGCCTCCGTTCCTCCCTGGATCACCTCCAAAGAGTCAATATCAATTTGAACCGTTTTATTATGCGACTTTAAGTGTCTTTTCAAGTCAGAGTGAAGCACGAAATCCTTTTCCGCATTGAGTGCACACGTGGGGCTTCTCCCCTGTATGGATCCGGCGGTGATTCTGGAGGTAGCTTGCGGCTCGAAACGTCTTTACACAGAACTCGCAGCGATAGTTTCGTTCCCCCGTATGAATCCTCCGGTGAACTGTGAGGCTGTAGTTGCGAGCAAAGTCTTTCCCGCAGTATTCGCATTGGTACGCCTTCACATTCGAGTGAAGCGAGGTTTCGTGGTACTTAAGGTCACCCCATTGGCGAAACTGTCGCCCGCATTCTTTGCACGTGTACGGCTTGGATCCAGAATGTACCCGCTCGTGAACCTACGCATTAATAAATAAATAAAATTCAAAATGACGGTTCAGAATAGAAGCAAAATCTGTTTTTTTTCAAAAGCAAATTATTTGTTTACTTTTAACGCGGAAGTAGCGAAAAAGCTCTTTCCACACACGTCACACTTGTACGGCCGCTCCCCCGTGTGACTCCTTAGATGGTAGACCAGCGAATTACGGTGTCCAAACACACGGTGACACTGTCCACACTTGAGCGACGATTCGCCTTTTGAAGATTTACCCCGGGTTTGGGCAGTCTTTTTGGACTTTGACGGCTTTGGAAGGACAATTTCATCGATTTCAGGGTGGGACTGGCGAATGTGTTGCTCCAGGTTCTCACGAGTGTCACAGATCTGGTCACAACTCGGACAAATGTTGCTGTCCAAGTACATCCGCTCCGTTTCCAGCTCGTCTTCTTCGTAAACAGGTTCATCATCCTCATGCTCCACGTCAAACAGGATGTGCTCATCCTTGAGAAGAAAGGTAGGATCCTTGGACTCATGTTCAAGAAGGTTCTGTCCTTGAATTTCCTCGAGGATGGGGCTTATCAAGCCAAGGATTGGAGGAGTTTTGGGATCGATCAGATCTGAATCAGGTTCTTCCTTTATTTTCAGTTTGGATACTGCTTTCTTATGTGTAGCCTTGCGGATGCTTTTCTTTTTGAGCTAAAAATTAAATGTTAAACAACAATTTAAAAAAAATATATATAAATTATCTCTCTTCTTTTAAATCATTTTAATAATATTTACCGTGGACAGAGGCAATTTTGAAGGTCCTTGTTTTGAACTCGTCGAATTGCTAGCCTTTACACTCTTCACATCCTGCTCCTGACCACTTTCCACTTCATAGTGGCTCTTGAGATGCTCGAAAAACTTAAACTGACTGAGGAACCTCTCTTGGCATATGTCACAGACGTGCTGGTTCTGAGGGTCCTTCTTTCCTTGGTCCTTAGCTTGACTATTTTTACTAGTGGCGACACTTCCTTGACTCCTATTTTCTTTCCGTTTGTTCCCTTTTAGCGACTTACCATTTCCGTTATCCTTCTGACGCACTCCATCTCCTCCAGGGCTTGTCGCCACGGAGGAGACGTGAGGTGGGTCGCCCTCCCCCATCGTGACTCCAGTCCATTTGGGTGCAAACAGGTAGCTAAAAACATGAGAATTCTCATTTTTCAACTATTTTCAAACAAAATCATGACATATTTAAAAAGCAGAGGAAAATTTAATTGATAAAACTTACTTTTACACCCAATTAGTCAGGCGTTGAGGTTTATTTTCAAAATTCATTAACACAAATGTACCAAAATAAAATCATCAGCTGAGATACATTCATTCTTGTGTCTTACAATACCCCAAGAAAAAAACGCGGCAGGCTGTGTCAGATGAGTTGTGGATCACTTGCTGCTGCAGATGAGCTCTACTCCCACCAAAACAAAATAAAAGAAAGGACAAGTCAGTTTCGGTGGGTTTTGGTGAGGACGAAGGTTCCAAAACGTGGGGCGAGGGGCTGATGCTAACGTTTTCCCTAGTCGCCAGGGAGGGATATTAATTTCTTCCTTTTAATTATAATAGTTTCTAAAGATTCTCAATTACCAGTTGAAAAAATAGATTTTCTTTTTGTTTTGCGGTTGTCCAGTGAAATAAAAATATGGCTGGCCAATTTTCTGTAGTAGATCAGAGTTGGGAGTTGATTGACCCAAATCCTGACATTCATCAGTTGTTTAGTCAGTTCAACGAGACCTTCTTTTGGGGAAAGCTGAGCTCAGTGTTTGTCCAGTGGAGTCCGAGGATGACGCTGTGCGCTGGCGTTTGCAGGTTTCACCCACGGAATCGCGAGTGCTCCATTCACTTGTCAAAGCCGCTTCTGTCTTATCGACCCCGCAAGGATCTCGTCGAAACGCTTTTGGTACACGATGACAAACAGTCAATTTAACAACTATTCCAGCTGTATTAATTAATTAGTAACATTTAATGAATTGTATTTTATTCTAGCACGAGATGATTCACGCTTATCTTTTCATTGCGGACAACAATCGGGAACGAGAGAGCCACGGACCCAAGTTCCACGAGCACATGTACCGGATTAATCGGCTCACGGGTGCAAACATAACGGTAATGACGGGTGACGGGGAATTAGTAAAAAAAAACATTTTTTTCAAACGTGTTTATTATTAGTTTATTCAACGATTATTCCCCTCTATTTTCGCAGGTGTACCACACGTTCCACGACGAAGTAAATCACTTCAAGACGCACTGGTGGAAATGCGACGGTCCTTGTCAACACAGGCCCCCGTTCTTTGGAATAGTCAAGCGCTCCATGAACCGAGCTCCAGGCCCGAACGACTTTTGGTTCAAAGACCACCAGAGCAACTGTGGCGGAAAGTTTGTCAAAATCAAAGAGCCCTCCCCGAAGAAGAAAACGACTGGAGTCAAGCGGAAGAAGGACGGGAAAACTAGTCAGTCACAAAAAAATGGCGCAGGGACCTCGCAAACCTCTTCTACCCAAGGTGGAAATGAAAATAAGGCTAAAATCACCGATTATTTTACTTCGCCAAGTAAGTCGTCGTATAATTATCTATTTTATAAATTGTTTGCTAGGATTTTAAGAACTTTATTCAATCTTACTTATTTTACTAAATGTAGCCAGCAGCTCAACCTCCAGCCAGCCATCTTTCAGATCAAGCCCTCCAACATCATCAACTCCAGCCGCCGCCAGCTCATCCAGCCAAGTGGAAACGTTTTCTGGTCGCGGATTCATTCTAGGCTCGATTGGAAACAACACCGGCGGGAGTCTGGCTTCGAATCCTCCACCAGCTCGAAGTTTATTTGGCTCTAGCTCCACCACTTCGGCTGGGACGTCAGGAAGCTTGAGCTCTTTACTCGGCTCTGTCTCACGTCCGCCACCTCCACGAGGCGAACATCCCCTCCTGGCCAAGTGGGCTCAGAATCAAAGGGACGCACCTCCAAAGAAACAGCCTCCAAAGAAACCTCCAGCTCAGCCGTCATCTGGCTCCAGACTCCTCGATGAGTTCCTCTTTCCCAAATCATCGTCGTCCTCGTCCTCCTCAGATCGAAAACCAGGGAAAAGTCGTCCTCCCATCGAAGTAATCGAAATAGATTAACTTCAACACCGCGAAAAACACAAGAATCTTTCCAATTCTTCCTAACTTTTTATCTCGTCGTCTTCGCAGCAATTTTATTTAATAACCTTGTTCGTAAACCGAAAAAAATCGTCGAAATTCCCGCGTAAATAACAAATCAAAAACACCGCTGCTAGCTTTTAAAATAATTTTAAGACGACCTACCAGTATTTGTTTTTTATTGTATAAATTATGGTGATAAATCAATTTTTTCTCAGTATTTTTCTATCAAAGCAAGCAAGCTTAATTAAATTTTAAAATAAAAAAACAAAAGACTTGTCGCATAGGCTAAGAAGTTTTACAAAAAATAAACAGTTCAAACAATCCAATTCATCAAAGAAACTCACAAAAAAATTCTTTATCTTTTCTTCCTTGCCGGTGACAAAAGCTTTTTTTTCCTGTTTTCGCCGTGTGCGTAGTACCTTCCTACACAATTTTTTTTCTACATCCAAACAAAAAAAAAACATTTTTTTCTTCATGTCCTAAAAAATCTCAACATCATCAACCCTTTTAATTTTGCACATTCTTTTTCCCCGGAACTGTTCATTATCGAAAGCAAAGCTTTTTTTATTTAAAAAAAGAACAAAAAACTTGAACAACACAAAAATTTTTGTTTTCGCCAAACCCGTGTCGTCATCAATGATCAACCCCCAAAACACTTGTGCTTTTTTATTCGCCATTCATTTTTTATTTCTACCCTACCACCACCACCGTAAAAAAACAGAAAAAAATAAGGAAGAAAAAAAAAACTTGTCTCAAGATCAACTGTTTGAATCTAGCCATCATCTACAACTACTGCGCTTCTTCTCCTCATTTTTTTTTCAACTACTCTCATCTCACCAAAAAAAAGAAGGTTTGGATGATACGTCAAAAAAAATAGATACCGTCAAAGAAGTATAAAAAATAAGAATAATAATTAATCAACCTGCTGAGGACTTTTGTTTTTTTGAAATTTTTTTAATTAAGGACCGAAAAGATTCAAAAATTGATTAGTTTCAGTTTTGTGATTTACTCTTCCATCTGTGGAGGAAAATTGTATTAACGGCGTGCCGTTAAAGGCAAAAAAAAGTAAACAGTTGTCTCCTCGTCGTCGGCAGCGGCGGCGTCATGTTCTTCTGACTAACTGAAGAATATTGTTTTCCGTTTGTTTGTTTTTTTAGTTATTTAACTAACCTGGAGACTTTAATTAAGTAATCAAGTGCAGTGATCAATCATGATTAAATAAGGATTTTGGAGGATAACAATTTAGGTAAGTTGATTCCATTGTTATTGTCTATTGTTAATTAAAACTAAGTTTGGAGGTGGTTATTTCCAACAAGAAAAAGATGATTTTTTTTTCTTTATTTTTTGTCATTTTTATAAATTCAACTCCGTCGTGCGAGTTTGTTTTTTTATATTTTTATATTTTACACGGCTTGAGTGGCCTCTTCTGTGCCGTGCTTTCATTTTTTGAGACCCGTCTGTAGTTGCTAGTGAGAAGTTTTTTTTTTTTTTTTTTTTTTTGCTCGCACACATCTTCCTCCCTGGCTGTCTTGTACACTATTTTTTCCCCTTTTTTTTCTAATTCAAGACGAAGTTGCTTTAGACCGTAGGAAAAAGTGTTTACACGGGAAATATTATAATTGACAACAATTACAATTAACAACACAGTTAAACTGCGAGTGTCAATTGTTTAGAGCTTATTTTGGTGGATTGGCGGCTCAGAGTTTGTAAGTTGACGAAATAGGGTATGTATTAATAAAAAGATGGGGGTTGATAAAATATGGTGTTTTCTTGTGGATGAGTGACGACGAGGAAAGGATGATAAGCAGTCAGTGAATTTAAAAGAAAAGAGATTTTTTTGTGGGATTTTGAAAGGAAGGACACAGTGAACTTTTTCTATATGAAAAAACTTCTGTTATTTTAAAAAGGGAAAAGGAAGTGACGAAGATTTGGAAAGAATAAGAACAAAACAAAATGTAAGCCAGTAGGGAAAACAGAAAAACAAGTTGGTTTTTGGAAGAGATTTTTTTATTATCTTGGTCATGTGACGACGAGGTAAAAGAGTTGTAGGGAGAGTGTCTGACGACGCGTTAGTCTTGGCCTAGGAAATACGAGTGTTAGAAAAGAAAACAAGTTGGGGGTGTTAAAAAGTTAAGTGTCGAGGAGTTCAGAGAACAAGCAGGGAGAAAGGTGGAAAATAAGATAGGTCAAGATTTGGTGAATCAGGAGGAGATTTAAAGGATTGAAACAGTTGGAGGCTTTGGAGGAAGCAGATGTTAGTGTAAACATATTTTTCTTAACTTGAGGTTTAAATTTTGATGCTAGTCTTAAGGAGGTGGAGAGACAAAGATTGCTAGCAGAAGAGGATTAAGTTTGTAACCAAATTATGTCATGTGCGACACCTCGTATTTATGTTGGATGGTGTATTCATGTTATAAATTAAGTGTCAGCTTCTTCTCAGTAAATGAACAGATTTGAGGGTGGCGCTATTTGGTTTAGAACTGAAACGGATTCAGTTATAATTTTGAATTAAAATTGAAAGTATCACTGTCGAGCAGCGTCTAGTTTAACTAGTTTATCATGTAATGTTAGGAGTCGTCGGCAACAAGTACAGCCAACTACAGGCAGCCGTTTATTAGTTAAAATGTAACAGGCAGGTACTCGGTTATTTTTCTGAGCCAGCTGTGCTGAAATATCAGCACTATTTACAATCATCTTTTGAAAACACATTTATATCTAAATTATTTATTATAATTGGCTTGGTTAAGTTTAAATTATGTTTATCATAAGTATCAGCAGTAGTAGTGACCTGTAGTCAGTAGCTACGCTTTGTTTTTCCTGGTCGGCTTTAGTATGGGCCGGCTGTCAGGAAGATAGTTCAAATAGTTGATAGTTACAGTTAGACTGAAAAGTGATAACACTTTTAACTCTGGATTTCCGGTATGAACTGCGAACCGAATTTAAAAGGAAAAAGGGCTAAGAAATAGCGAAAATTACACTTGAAAGTATCGGGAAAGAGTGGTTTATGCAAGTTTTTGAAGTTAGTTTGTTTATGTTTGCTGTGACTAGTTGCAGATAAAAACTCTAACTAACAAAGGTTTCTCGTTGAGTGAGAGACCGGAAGTTGTTCATTTGGTCATGATGGACTTGGGCGGCGACGACGAGTCCAACAATCAAGACGAGAGAATGGACGAAGACGTAGCAGCTCCACGAGTCGGAGTAGGATCTCCTCAGACCAGTGGCACTGACTCGGACGTGTACTCAATGCCCGCCAATGTTGAAGACTTAGTTGGGACTGTAGCGTTTGTGAAAATGCTCCACGAGACGTTTGACAAGCGAGATATCGAGCTGGCCGAGGAGCGGCTTAAGCACTACTTAGCCTGGGCGGTTCCCTTTTCGTACAAGCTGAAAAGGAATGTATCCCCTCTCCACAAGGGACAGCCACAGGATGGAAAGTCGTCAAGGGCAGAGAGGCTTCTCTTCCCAATCCTCGATGGATTCCTCAACAAGGACAATGAACTGACAGATTACACACAGGTTGAATTATTTTTTTTCATGATAACATTTTTTGGAAATATATTATTGGCTAAATCGGTAAATGTAACGGTTTAACGGTATTTCTAACAATACTTTTCACGCTTCAGAGTTTGGAAGTTGCTGTCCCGTCTTTATGTGGACGAGTATTTAAGGTTGGTGAGCCGACGTACAGTTGTCGTGACTGTGGCATAGACCCCACGTGTGTCCTTTGCTCCAACTGCTTTAAAAATTCTGGTCATAAGAATCATCGGTGAGCTTTTATAAATTCTTTTTTAATGATTTTAAAGTTTATACTTAATTTGTTTGTAAAATAGATAGTCACGTGATGTGTTATATTGATATTATAAAGGTACAAGATATCAACGTCGAGTGGAGGAGGCTACTGCGATTGTGGTGACGAGGAGGCCTGGAAGTCAGACACGTATTGTACCCTGCATCAGCCAGTTGTGCAGGCGGACGGTGAGGAGGGAAAGCTCATATCGAGCGCGTTGGAGGAGCGAGGCAAGTTTATCTTCAGGATTATGTTGCAATACGCCTACAAAATGCTCTCCTTCGAGCTGACTCTCAGCGTTCCAGCCGAGTTGGCCTACTCTGAGGAGCAAGGAACGTTTCTCTGGCCGGGAGGTCTTCCACCAGTCATCAAAAACTTTATTGACGAGGATCTCTACTGCACAGTGCTCTACAATGACGAAACTCATACTTTCGACACCGTCATTTCAACGCTCCAGCGGGCTCTGGAATGTACTCAGCGGGATGCAGTTGACTACGCCACAATGATTGATCGTGAGGGTCGATGCGTAGTCAAGATTGATCAATTTCAGGTAATATTTCCTCTTCCTTCATCTACTCCTCTTTAGAGAATGGCAGAATGTAAAAAATAAATATTTATTTAGCAATGTTACCAAGCCAAACAAGTTATTGAGCGCTACACGTCTCGCAACGGAGCCAAGCCATTACGGGTGGTGGTCATGCAGTCACATGTAGTTGCGCATCAGATCTTCTCGCTCAAGATTCTCGAGTGGATCGAAGCGATTCTGGAGAAAAGTGGTGCTTTTCGGGACTTATTTGGGAGTCTAGTCGAGGAACTCAAGGTAACTGCTTGGTCCTTGTCCCTACCAAGGTTTTCAACACAAGCAAGGCAGTAATATTCAAGAGGAAGCTAATTTTCGTGTCTTTATGGTTAATAAATTAGGATGAGCCGAGCGATGGGAGCCTCCTGGAGGGCGTGTTACTTAATGACACGAAACTGTGGAAGTCGGCACGGTCCACATGGCACCACGTCCTCATCGCTGGAATGCTTAAGGATTATCATTTAAAGAAACGATTTGCGACGGTAAGTATTTTTATTTTTTATTTTTTGCATTTGTTGATCTTCATTTAAGTATTTCATGGTATTTTGTAATTAACTTGAGAGTGAAAAGGGTAAGCGGTTTTGTTCATTGGTGGTCTTACTGTTTTGCTTCTTGGTTGGTCATAATTTGGCCCATCTTTGTCGTCGAATGATTTTGGACGGATAGCTGTTCGCTAAAAATTACGCGGACATGATGAAAGACTTCATAACAGATGATCACGATCATCCGTACTCAATCACGTCACTATCTGTGCAAATTTTCACAGTGCCGACGATTGCCCACTACCTCATCGAGCACCACGATGTCATTTTCACCATTATGAGAACCCTCATGTCCGAGTGTGAGCAAAAGCTTAATAGTGGTACGTTGTTTGGTCATATCAGGTTATTCCTAGATTGGCTAGACCAGATTAACGAAGGTTCGTCAGAAACAAGTTACTCATTCGCTATGTCCTTTCTTACATTTTTAAAAGAACGCAAACTGGAATTCGACCGGGGAGGGAACGGAACCATGCTAAAACGTACTAATTTTGTCGTCATAGATCTAAAGTATATCCTAACCATCCCGCCAACCACTTGGACTGATGGTCTCATCAAAAACTTTAACCGTGGAATGGACTATTTTCTTCAGTTGTTGTGCTCCATGCAGGTTTGACTCAGTTTTATGTTTTTGGCGTTCATGCGTTCTGTGAGAGAGTTGTATCTTTACGAGAAGTACTGGGGATTTAGAAAATGAGCTGGACTGCTCATATGCGTCGTAGAGACAACTTTTAACCATCTAAGGAAATGTTTTTTCGTTAAAATCTGCGCAGGAAATGGATGCAGTTACACGACAGACTGGAAACCACATGGAGTACGAACCTGAGTGGGAGTCTGCTTTCAATCTCCAGATTAAATTGCAGCCCGTTCTTACTCTGTCCCTTGAGTGGTTGGCCACTAACAAAAATATTTTCATCAGGGCTTATCGGTAAGACAAAAAGATCATTCATGAAATTAATATTTTTTAAACAAACAAGAAACCAAGAAAAATCTGTCATTCTAAGGTTTTGCCTGAAAGAACTGGCCAAGGAATACAATAGACAGACGACAAAAACAGCGAGCAAGGAGTTTGCCAATCATGCCGCCAACTGTTTTGTGTATGACGTTTCCACTGAGCCAGTTTCTGTGCATCTTCCACTCACTCGTTTCTTTGCTGGTCTTCACGTGTACCTGGATCAATATGGGCTGGAGTTTGTGTCGCAGGAGTTTTCAGTTCCAGACAAACCCGTTCCGGAGATTTTAATGGAGCCCTCGCTGCGAACTCAAGTGTTGGTGGCGCAAGTTCACGCCGGGATGTGGAAACGGAACGGCTACTCGTTGCTAAACCAGTTGTATTTTTACCAGAACGTACGCTGTCGGACGGACATGATGGACAAGGATATTATTGCGCTTCAGATTGGTGCCAGTTTGATTGAAGCAAATGAGTTTCTTCTTCATGTGCTTAATCGATTTGATCTTTTCCAATGGGCGGATCAAACCTTTTATGATCGCGTAAGGCTGATCTTGAACTACATGTTGACATCGATTTTAGTCACTATTACTTGTTCTATTTAAAAAAAAAAAATTTTGTATTATTGGTAGTATCTTGGAAATGTTGAGGACGACCTGTATAAGCATATCAGTACGATTCTCGGTGAATTTCTCGGCTTAATAATTAACATATTCTCTGCGCGTTTCGTTCCCGGAGTTGGACAAGTCACCAAACACGACTGCATCAAGAAGGAGATCATTCAGTTGCTGTGTATTGAGTCGATGACTCACTCTGCCTTGAGTAAAGGCTTGGTTGAAAATGTTAACAATGAGACTGGACTGGAAGGGGTAATTGAGGATATAGCAGTATTTAAAAAATCCAACAATGCTGGTCATGGATTCGTTTACGAGTTAAAACCAGGTACGCTTCGTAATTTGTAAGTTGCAGAAATGCACGAAGTATTGAATCGATTATTGACTCTGTATTTATTGTCACAAAGAATTTTACAAGGAGTATGACTGGCACCACTATCACTACACACGAGAGGAAATGTCTCGCGCCGAGGAGAAACAACGCGAACGCAAAAAGGCTGTGAAGGAAACGGAATACTTCCCTCCGCCAGTTCTTCCTCCATTCACGCCGACATTTAATTTGGTAGTGAATATCCTCAAGTCTGACGTGTTACTTCAGATGATAGCGCTAGTTTTACAACGCTCAATTAAGAAAACCAAGACTTTTAACGATTCTCATCTGAGGAAGGCTCTCCACCTGATTGGTCATGGCCTCAACGAAGAGATTGCAAGGACTGAGAAAGAGGAAGAACACTTCTTTCAATTCTGTGAAGCGTGCAAACGCTGGAAAATATTTGAGTTGTTGGATAGTCTCTTGAAGGAAGCTCATCTTGCTCAACATTACGATATGATATTGTGGATAAGGAAACAGAAGAGTAAAATCCGACCAAGAAGTGACACACTTCAGGCTGAGCAGACTGAAGATCAAGTGATGGTTCAGCCAAACGAAGAGGTACGCTTATATTTATTTAAAGCATTTTGTAGCTAACATCCCCGCCCGTATTATTCTTTCATTACGATTTATTCAACGACGTGGCGTGATTTTTTAGGAGGAGAAACGTAAGAGAGCTCGAATGGCAGCTGAGACGCGAGCTAAAGTGTTAGCGAATATGGTAGCAGCCCAGCAAAAGTTCATGGCAGTGAACGCGGATCTGTTCGCAAACGAGGATACGGAAGACCTCACGATGTATGATGAGAAGGAGGTGGAGCCGGTTCACCTGAAGACAATCGCGTTAGGTCCTAATCAGACGCCTTTCCGACAGGACGACGAAACGTAAGTCTCGGAATAAAGCAGTCCAGGTTTTTTGTGTGCCTACAAGAGTAACTTTATTCCATAAGGCCAAAACTTTTAACAAGGTGAATTATGATCTGCTTGTAAAGGTATGTGTGCATCCTGTGCAAGGAGGAACATGCGCTCAGTATTAATTCGAAGCGATTTGTGTTGGCTGCTTTCATTCAACGTTCATCCGTCCTATGTGAAACTCGAGATGAGCTGCGGGCCAAGGAGGTGGACAAGTCTGTTGAGTTTCTGGAGAAGCCTGACGTCTGGTTTCGGAGGAATTTGCTACTCACTCCACACGTGTCGTCCTGTGGCCATATCATGCACGAAGCCTGCTGGGCATCCCACATTGAAGGAGTGATCAACAAAGAACGTCGCCGTCCATACCGGTAATAGTTAATAGCTTATTACATAATTTTAGATGTAAACAAAATAAATGTTGCAAAAGTGTTCCAAGAGTTTATTCTTTTTCGAAGTCTTAGGCATCCACAAAGCTTTGACGTGGACAAACATGAATGGTTGTGCCCCATGTGTGATTGTATTTGCAATGCTGCGTTGCCCATGGCTTTACCACTTCACAAGCTGTACCCAATTACGAGCAATTTGACTGAGGAGTATGTTGTCAAAGTCCTTCAGCCGATTGTCAACTACGCTGAAGGGAAAGCAAGGGAAGCAGCAGCTATGAGTGAAGATATGATGGAAACCAGCAACGACAAGACCGCTGCTGCTACTCCCGTCCAACAAAAAAAGGCTGACCTGAGTCCAGATATCACTGAAATACCAATTCGTGTTGTGATTCAGGTTCCTGGACCAAATTTGAAGGAGTCGTCACCAGCCGAGGAGGCTGTTGTGACAAGAACACAAGCTGAACTGAGTGATCGAGCGAAACGGTGCTTTCCCCCAAGGATGGGTTACTTTCCCGTCGTGATTCCGACTGAAACGATGCAAGATCATTCGTTGTCGTACCGAGTTTGGTTGCGAGGCATGGAAATTATGGACAGATTCACTCACAATAACCACCCGTACGAGTACGACTCGGATGAGCCAGCGGAGGCTGGAGAGGACCAAGAGATTCCCGACGAGGGGCCCTTCCAGAATTCTATATTTACTCGGAAGCTGATCAAACGCTTGTATCGTCGGGGCCTTCCAGGGGAACGACTCTTGGAAATTTTTCATGGACACATCTACTCCGATCATCAGGAGACGAGTAATTGGCTCCATGCCAAGTTTTACGATAAGCTGTTAACGTTCATGGAACGAGTGCAAACAGTGGCTCGAGACAAAGCTCCAGAGGAGCCGGATCGAATGACATACCAGCTTCATCGAACATTGTGGCACAGTGTCGCTTACACAATCATGTCCGCGGAAGCTTACCATCGTGACCAAAAGATAAGCTTCTTCGGAGAGAATGTTCCAATTCGTAGGTCCATGGGCTTAAAGTTTTTGACCCGAGTTTGTTCTGTTTCCGTTGATTCTCAATTTTTCTCCACATGCTGGGTAAGTTTGAATCCTTTTATCAATTTCCTATGTCATATACCCAATGCCGGATTTAGCTTAAACCTCTGTCTTGCTGCTGTGTTTCAGGTTCTACGTTCAGAATTTCTGTTGCTGTTGGCGTCCATTTGGCACGCGGATCCTCACAAACCCTGCATGCTGGAACTAGATGCTTTCGGTCTTCTCGTATTCCTCACCTACCTGATGCCCTTTGCTCTGTGTCACACTTACGATGTGACGATGTATTCAAAAAACTACAAGACGGCCAGCACGAGCGTTAAAGACGAGGATGATGCTTCTAGCGCTGGGCGAATGAGCATTCAGCCTCCAGTAGGGAGCGTGTTGGACCACCACAATCTTCGTCTCGTATTCACCATTCACGTCTACCAGCTAATTGTCTCGATGGACAACTTATCCGAGTTTACATTGCCCCATGATGATACGTGTGATTGTCACTTGGGCGCTATGCCGGAAGATTTGTACTCCGAAACGACCAAAATTGGTTTCAACACGCCGGAAAAGTTGAGGCCACTTTTGTTTTACTTGTGGGCGAAGCCTCGGGAGGCCCTCGGTGAAGATAACCTTCTGCGGCAAACCTTTTCCTCAATTCGTGCACACTTAGACTGTGATAGGGTGTGGGAGCAAGTTAGCCACAAGTCGTAAGTCGAGCCTAATTCTTTTTTACAGAAATTCTTGTGTCTTGGAATAGCGTTTATGTCAACTTTTTGTCACTTGTCAATCCTAGAATTCCGTTCTTACGGTGCTGTGCCAAGTTTTACGAGTCCATGACGGGAATCTCCCCTCCCCCTGCTTTAGAAAAGATAGAGTCTACTTTTGATGATCTAATCAGTTACTTGGATCTACCAAAAACTTTGTATGAGCTTTTCGACTGCACTGAAATATCTGAGTTGGCCATGAGGTAAGTCCGGTATTTAACAACTACATGGTCGCAAACATAAAAACTCATGCCCGGTCGGTGTTGGGTGCGTTTACTTCCAGATGGTCCCGACATCCGTCCATGCGTGTTGCTGTGGATCCCATCGAGGCCGAGTCAAGCAACGACCCGAATCTCAAATACCTGTGTAAATTGTCCCTCCCTCGCACGCTACGCCCTCTCATCGATCTTCCGATCGACTACACTGACCTGATTAATTCTGTTTCACTTTTCAAATGCGCCAAATGTGAACCACACGACTCACGAATGCCAACCATGTGCCTAATTTGTGGTGAAATCCTTTGTTCCCAGGTGAGGAAGACGTTTTTGGAAAAAAAAAATTCATTTCATTTCAAAAACATTTTCTTTTTAATCTTGACAAAGCGTTTTAAGAAATTATTATTTTGCCTTTCCAGAGTTACTGTTGTCAGCAGGAACTGAAGAAAGAAAGTATGGGTGCTTGTACTTATCATGCGTACTTCTGTGGTGGGGGCATTGGAATTTTCTTACGCATTCGTGAGTGTCGACTCTTTCTCCTGAGCGGTCGCAACAAAGGTAAAAATTGCTATTTTTATCCTGTTATCGTAATTCCTTCCTTTCGTGAAGAAGTGTACTCATGATCGGACTTTTAAACGTGGCAGGGTGTCATATGCTTCCTCCATACCTTGACGAGTACGGAGAAACAGACCAAGGTCTTCGACGTGGCAATCCAATGACGCTTAGTCAAGAGAAATACGAGTATTTCCGCAAGCTCTGGATTTCTCACGCAATTCCTGAAGAAATCGCTCGGATCACGGAACACAATAACAGTCTCCCGGCAACTGAGTGGGTCTACTTGTAAGCGATTCAACGAAAATTAACTGTAATCAATCAGTACTGAATGGTTGGATATTATATAAATTGAAACAACGTGTGGGTGGGAGACGACCCTACTCCTCCTCTACAGCCTACAACCCCTAATTCTTTTTGTCTTATTTCTACTGAAACATCATTACCTTTCTGCTCTACAACCGTTTTCCCCTTAATTTGTAAGTTGAAGTTTTGATTATTATCTACAGCGTAAATATTCAAAATAGTATTTACTAGACGACCGAATAATGCAATTACTTAAGTCACTTTCTATCTTTTTTGGTTGTTACCTTGTATGCCATTGTGGTGTACAACTTTGTTGGAGATGGCTCAACGCAGCTGTCCTCATTTAGTTTGTTTTATTCCGGTGAAAAGTTTATTTACAAGCCAGTTGTCAGGCAAGTAATATTTGAATAGGAACGTGTTTGAATTTTTCTTCAGTTTAACCGAAGTGCGAATGGTAAATCAATGCTATTTCTAAGTGTAAGCAAGTAAGCTCATTCTTTTTACTATTCAGTTTGTAACAACTTTTTTTCTTATGTACTCCAGTTTAAAAAAAATTGTAAAGATATGAGTATTTTAGAATTGAGTACTTTTTTCTAGCTTTTACATTCACTCTATAACAATACGTATTAATGACGTGTAATAAATTGTAGTATGGGATATTACTACAGTTAACCTGTCCCAGAAGGATTCACATTGTTCAACATAGTCTGTATATGTTTCCCCCCTCGTAAAAAAAGAACACCCAGATTGTTTCTCGACTGACACGCTTACAGTTTAAGCCAAGGTCGATCTGTTCAGGCAATTGTGTGACAAAAAAGTATTTATTCATTGTTTGCAGTTAATACAAACATCTTAATCTCCTTGCAAATAATACTGTACAGCTTCACTAAAAAAAGTATTGAAATTGCATGAAATTATTTGTAATGCCGAGTTAACTTATTTACATGTATTTGTCCGCATCGATTTGTTCTAGATATTTGTGGTGCAAAAAAATACTAATGCTAATCTACGTAGAAAAATCATAAAAAATATCGTCTTGGAACCTTTGATTATATTTAAATATCTTATACTGAAACGATGTTTATCTAATAAAAAGCAAGAATACGAAGTACGCAATCCAACCAGGTGTCAATTACGCGGACAATTTATTTTCAACATGTGCACAAAATGAAATTCACAGTTGCCACAATTAAACTCGTTTATTTTCTTTAGTTTAAGTAATTTTTTATTCATTTTTCTTTCTTATAACGTAATTATCGCATATGAAAGTATTGAGAACTCGTAAAAACATTTATTTACCTTAAGCTTATTGTGAAACGACACTACGTAAAAATAGCTTTAATGGACAAGGTGTACGTTTTGATGTAAATCTTGCTACTTGGTTGAGTGGGGCGGAATCCAGTCCAGAAAAGGTAATCATGTAAGCGACAATCAATCCAAGTAAAAATTTATGCAGAGTGAAAATAAAATCCCCTACTCTTAATCTCGTACGGGTTTACTATGTGCGAAGACAGAGCAAAAGTAAAAATCAAATCTTCTTAAAATTAAAAGGATTCGTAAGGTTCCTACAACTAAAACACAGACTTGACAATGGTTTATAAAAAGTGATAATGATAAACAATTGAGAAAAATACCCTATGGCATTTCGATGGTACTTTATGTCCATACGGGCTTTAACAGTATTGTATTTTATATTTATAATAATATGTCGTTAACCGTCATCGTGTTGAGGTTTGTGTTGTTATTCATGGTGGTTCTTGCAAGCACAGTCGCATGAGCAGCGCTTAACACGCTTTTGCACAACGTTGTCCACAGAACGGCGAGGGCGAATCACTGCTCAAAAAAGACACAATTAGTTTTTTTAAACTATCTTATTTAGGTTCCCATGTTTAAAAGTAAGAGAAAAATTATTCCTATTTATTTTTACGACAATTTTTATTCATAGTAATTTATATGCATACGCCAGCAAAAAAATAAATAGACCAAAGGTGAAAACATTCCCCTACAGCGAAGTGCTTTTTTCGATGCACAAAAGCTTTAACGTTTGAAAGTGATGATTCATACTGTTTTTCAAGCTTTTCTGGCTGAATCCAATTTGAACATAAATTTAACAAAACTTTATGAGGTGTGGTATAGGTCGAGCCATAAATTGGATAAACATAATGTTTTCAGTTTTTAGAAAAAATCGTCATGCTTTGGTTGGGTTCACAAAGGACGTGCGCGCGCGACGTCGGCAACTTGAGTCAATAGTAGAAAAATAATATATAACTATGCGGTCCTTGAATTTCCTTTTTTGAAAACCACCCTCGACTGAGTCTTTGAGTTTCATGAATAGAGTCTCATAAAAAATAGAAATTAGGGGATTCAAGTGACTTAAATATATATATATTTTTTTAAAGAAGCCTCTAATTTGGCTTGTTGCTAGTGGTGGCAGAATTAATTGATGTGCTTTTTCGTTGAGAATGAGAGCGTATGAAATGACTTCACAAAAAAGCAACAACCAAGGAGAAAATGAATGGAACAAGATTTCTCTAGCAACTTTAAGATAAAAATGAAAGTGTTTTTTGTTTGTTAAATAGCTTACCATGTTGGACGTGGGCTCTGGGCATGATTGGGATTGGATGAGGGACGGCCCTTTCACGGATCTCGGCAGACTGGGCGTGAGCAAGTCCTACTGGAGAATATTGGAAAGGATGAGATGGCGAGTCGGAGAGGAAGGGGTACTGTGCTTCGAAGGAGGATTGGTGCATGGGTGCGGACGGAGACGGTTGGGGCTCTGAGATGGGCTGGTAGTGAATGGTGTGATGGTGCGGGGAGGAGCTAGCTTGGGGTGCAAGTGCAGGTCCGAGAAAGATATTCTCTGAGTTACCTTGGTTGGAGGATTGAAGGTCGTCGAGACCGTTACCTTGGCTGCTAACTAGGATGGGAATCATCTGAGCACTGAGCCCAAGCCCGCCAAACGGTCCGGAAGAGGACGACGAAGAATCTCGGGCAAAGGGGGAGTCTGATTGAGAGGAAGCTGAGAGAGGGATTGGGCCAATGATTTGGATTGGGACGGAGGATGAGCTGGCTGCAGCGATTGCAGAGGCCAGAGTTTGAGCAGGTGAGTCACGGAGAGAGGAGCCGAACCGCATGGGAACTGGATGACGCTGGTGATGGTGGGGAGGGTTGTGGTGTGCCGCCTGGTGGGAGGGTGGAGCAAACATCATTGTTTCCATGAGTGGAAGTCCTCCGTGGAACGGACCTTGAGGAGCTGGGGGAGCGGGTGGGTGGCGATGGTCGTTTCCAGAGTCGCATGAAATGGCCATCTTCTCTCCAGTAAAGTGGAGGTATCTCGGATCCGTGGTCATGTTTATTCCAAGTAGCGGTGGAAGGGACTTTGCCTGCTCGTCCACAATCTCTTCAGCCTTCTTCTTCTCAATAATACAGTTCATGTGAGATCTATGGTTCCTGTCGAACATATGCTGAGAAAACAAACGAAACCAAAAATTAAAATCTTAATCCTGCCCCCAGCTTAAAAATAATTGCATAAAAATCTCATTCAACTCTTAGTATCAGTTATGAACTCTGGATTATCTAAGTCTTAACAAAGTCATGATAAGATCGACTCAGTTGAGAGATCACGCGTGGAGAATAGCAAGTTTTACTTTTTCAAGTTTCCACAAGGTCACCAGCAGGCTTAGCACAACTTCCTTGAGACCATTTTCTCAACCAGCAGCTCCCAATCTCAGATTGAGTCAGTGTCATATCAACAAGCAAACGGTTTTTTTGCATGCTATTACGCAAAAACTTTAAACAAATCCCACGTCGAGAGCATTTTTCTACTTCCATTTCTGATGATCGAGAACCTGGAGCGATTCTCTAGGAAGACATACAACATACCTATCTAAAATTCAGGGATTAGCCGTTTTCTTTTTAAATAATTTTTCTATTTTTTCCATATCTATAAACGCGCGAGCCTTTTTTATGAACAATTTTTTAGGGTCATTGAATGGCTCATATAGCTTAACCGACTATAGTTCCTTAAGGTACCATCACGATCCTTCTTTTTTTCTACAGAAACCAGAATATTGCAAATAAGGACGTTTTTTTGCAGAATGCCTTAATGTACTCAAGTTTCTCACGCTTTCTACATTAAACACGATGATCTTTTTTTTTCTTTGCCTGCCAACTAGTATTTGGTGCATTACCTTGCTAAAGTGCAACAGCAAATTGGTTTGAAAACTGATACGGCGTCGTTGTAAAATGGATATAGCATGTTTGTGCATTATCTGTCATTTTTTACAACTAACAACATCCGTAATTTTTTTACATAACGCACAGTTCCCACTGAATGAACTCTTTTTTTCACCTTTTGAGCCAATAATCCATATAAATATGTGCAAAAACAGATAAAAGGGAACGTTGTCCTTGTTTATCTTTGTTGAAAGGAGGCAAAAAATGCGTTGTAGGATTAAAGACAAAATGCGAACCCGGAACAAACAGGAAAAAAGGGCTGCTAAAAAAATGTGAACCATAAAACCTCTGAAGAAGACCGGGATCTCGAAGGATCACCGGCTGCGGATCAAGAGGACAATCCGCAGTGTTTTCAATAAACGCCGCGTGTATATTCTTCAAGTCAAAGTGAATGAAAACCAAAAAGTGAAACGTAGCCGAGTCTCCATTTATCACCGAGGGGTCGAGGGCGACATTTCCAATTTTCGGCGACGGCGTTCTTAAAAGGTTGTACGGTATATAAATGTCACTTTTTCAATTATACTATAACAGCTTTAAAATACGAGGACAATTGGTTGGTTTGGTTTCCGGATGGGCGCTATCCGGTGACGAAAGTTGCATTGGTACAGTTATGCTGATATGCATTGAAACAAAATTTCTACGAATTTTTGAATCCAGGATCTGAAACATATTTTCATACCCACCCAATGATTCATCAACTTATTTTGTTACCACTTTTTAAAAAAAGACGACAAATTTCTCTGCGACGCCCGAAATAAGCCATAATTTTGTCTGTTTAATTGCTTGTTTCCTGTGTTTGTCCTAATTTCATATTCATACCACCTCTGTCACGTTGAAAAGGCAGTTTCGGCTCAAGCAAAATGAGTTTTACAGCTTTTCACTAGTTTTCCAATGTTTCAAGTAATTTTCCTACATGAGAGACGAAATAAGCAATAACATACTTGAAACTTTAAAATTAAAAAAAAAATTAAATTCAAAAACTCAACTTGTGTTGTGTTGAAAAAAACATCCGCAATTATGAATTTTTATAGTTTGCAACGAATAAATATTGACTAGAATAGTTGAGGGATGACGATGTTAGCTGTCAACCCAGACTAACGATCTCTTGGTCGATTAAACTATTAAAATTACGCATGCGTATAAGTTATAAACTCAATATTTTGTAAGGTTCTGTGTTGATGAGCGCGTGTTAGTTATCGTCGAAGGTTTAAAAAAAATCTTTTTGGCAGTACAGGCATGATTGCATGATTGCAAATCAAAATGCATTTTGGTTCTAAACAAAAACAGTCTTGTTCGTTCACTGATGCATTCGCAAGCTTGAAGAAATAGTACAAAAAACTTGATAGTTATTTTTGTTGACGGTCGACCTTGGCGGATCAGGACTTTACACTTATAACCAAGCTTGTTTCTGACTCATACGCGTATTTTTTTGCAACATGTAAATATGCTTCCGCCTTCTAGAAAATAGATATTCTTTGGAGTGCTATGTTAGGAGCTGGGGCATGTAATACGTTTACCCATAAATTTGTTACTTGCCATAATAATTTTCATGCAAGGAATAACAAACCTTACAAAAAAACGTGACGCTATATGACTGACTTACTGACTTGGAAAAAATGTAATCAGAATTTACCTTTGCAATATAATAAGAAATAGGGTTGAACGATTTGTGTCCATATGGATTTTATTTTTCTCATGATAATATTATGCTTGTTTAATCAGTATTTGCAGTGAACTATCCCAGGAATAAAAGTTTTATCAAGGAATATAAACAGCTTCGTTCGTTGCAGTTAAACAACTGTAGGAAACTAATATTGTTTGTTTCAAGAAAAGGTACTGAAAATTTTGCATGATAGCAGATAAAATAATGATGAGAAACACTCAGGTTGGTTTTTTAAAATATTTAACGACAAGAGAGTCAAATTAATATTGTGGTGTGGTATATGACCTTTGCATAGGTAATCACTCTGATGGATACTTAACAACATAGAAAAATTCTAAGGATATTTCTCAAGCTAAAAAAAATATTCGTAACAATTTCGATGCAGAACAACCGCAACAAACGAGATAAAAGCTAGTTAATTCTGTATAAACAAATTTATCGGGTAATGACAATGTTAAAAAAATAATTAGCAACTATTCATGTTACTATTTTTTCAACGAAAGTGGAATGTAACAAGGATATAACTATAACATTGATACTTGCCATGATTGATGTGATATCATATATAAATTCACTTGGCAATTGCGTTAATTTAAGGACTTTATCAGTATTCTAGATAATTTCCCTAGACAGATCGATAGTAAAAACGGAAATGCACGATGCACATTTATGCATATGTGTCAAGTAAAAATACAAAGCGATGAAACCATCTTCTCGCGTAAGATGCATTCAGGTAGTAAAACAAGAATCAAGAATACCTTTTGATTCTTACAAGAGAGGACTCCGTGCTGAGTTCTGAGCTTGCAGTGTGGCAGATGATGTCATTTCAAATGTAATCTTCACTAAATGTTGGTAACTTGCAAGCAAACATTAGGTTTGCTTATTGAACTCACCCCCATCGGTCAAAGGAGGCCACTTCAATCATGCTCAAACAATACGGAAACAAAACAATGTTCGCGAAAATTTTCCACCTTCAATCACTCGCCATAGATGTGTACAGGGTTATACTTTAGTATCTAGACCTCCATTCCTCAACTTACGCATGTAATGTACTTTGGGTAAACGGTGAGGTGTTTAGGTGCAACTCTACGAAGTGTGGGATTGCCCGTGCATAAGTAACAAGATTCTGTTTGACATGCTAAATAGAAGTAAAGACTTCCGACAAAATAGAAGAAGCCTAGATTTCCACTTTATGGAAACTATCAGCGGTCGTGGGCATCATTTAGAATCATAATTATCCATAGCTCATAGCTACTTCAATGTCCTTATCACTTCCTCAAGCTGACGCGATTTGTCCATGAGAGTAGATGAAATGAAAACTTTGTGCGAATGTTTGTATCTTATTCTTTGACACGTTGAAATTATGAGTAACAACGTGACAATAAGTATCATTACGAAAACACCGACATCATTGCCAATTACTTGCCTTGAAGTTTCAGGTAATTCTAATGAAAACGTAACTAATATGTTAGCTTTATTTAGTGAGATGTTTAGGTATAACCCTGTACACGCATCTCAGTATATGAACATCGTTTTTGTATTTGCTTTGACAACAAGGAAGCTTTATTTTCTTTCCTTTATCATTCTGTTAAAGATAACACAATTATTTTGAGCGGTAATCCCAGTGTCACTTTCTTGTTTTCTATTTTCAACTTTTTCTTCGTTTTTCAAACAAAATAAAAAGGTACTCTGCGCAATTGTCATGAAAAAATAGCAGTAGCTCAAGCCTTCCTACCTAGCTTGAATATCAATTGCAGAACTGAAATGTCTTACTTATTTTTTTAAAAAACTTAAATAGCGGTTAGCCGGAATATGGAGTAGCGAAACATTTTTTTGTCGACGTATGTATTCACCCAATATCTTTCTTGAAGAAAGATTTGTCGTCATGAGCAACAAGAAAAGGAAAGCCTTTTTGTCACTCCCGTTGTATTTTTTGTCGCTGGGTGGCTTTGATGTTTTAATCCTGATTATTTTGACTCAATTACATTCAAAATCTATGCACTTTTAATATAATTACCAGAACATGTAGTCACATAGCAAAAAATAGTTTGCAATTAACGAAATAGCTTTTCTGGCTAACCACAATCCGATTCCTATCACAGCCTTTCAAATCTTAATCATGTCGTCAGCACGTCAATTAAACGTTCGTCAACTCGATTTTGAAACGCATGTGCCTCTCATGCATTTTAAGTAATCTTGCTCTGATCAGAATTAATTTTTTTTTACCTTGGTTAAATTTCTATGCAGCACATCTCTTTTTTCATTGTACGCAGGCATTTCGCGTGTTGAAAAAAAGATACGGATTAACAAGATCTTTTATGGAGATACACAAAATTATTGCATAAAAAAATATAATCCTGAAAGTATACGATTATCTAATATGATTACAGATAACATACAGGTCTGTAATTCTTTTTCAATTCGCAGAGTGGGGGCGGACACAGCTATCATCATGCTGTCATTTGTGCTCCCTTCATTTATTTTTCAAAAATTACCAAGGCCGACGTGGATGACCACAATACCCATGATCCTTTATTTTTCGAAAACGAAACACCGATGGTGCCTCCTGCATTGTATCCGTATGCCAGAATCAAACACAGAATTACATGCGTGATTTGATGGTGTCTCGAATTGTCGCGGCCATGTTTTGTAAAAAAAACAATTGGGAGAGTATCAATTGACAGAGATGACTATAATTTTTTCATAAAAATTGATGAAAGCTATAGAAAAGCACGTTATAGCTATGGATTATAGGCATAAATAGAGATTTGCTTTAAAAAAAGGTAAAATAATAATTACATAGTCAGATTAAAATGGGATAGGACTATGTAAAAGTACAATGACGATCATTGTACATGCCTTCTACATGTATTTCTTATTTGTTGCGCAATCACAGGATTTCATCATTTTATTTTAGTAGTTTAAACACAAAATGAAAAGGGATTTTTGAGACCCCAGTAATTTTCCTTTCATTGGGGTGGCTCGTTAACCTATGCAAAAATGAAGCCCAAGTACAAGCACAAAATGAAAATCATAGTAACTGCTTGTGTCTGGGCGCCCATGGCCATATATATTTTTATGTGCATTTTGAAATGTAAATTGCAATCCAGCCAGGTAATAGTAATGGATCTAATGTCCTGCAAATTAAAGAGAAAGGAATGGGACTTACTTCCTGAAAGGTAAGTTCCACAGGCAGTTTGAGCATGGTGACAGCCTCCTCACCGCTGTTGTTGTTATCCTCTTCTTCCTCAGAGGACGAGTCGTTTTTCGAGTTGTTCTGATCGTTAGTCTTACTCTCAGCCGAGTCGAGATCGTTGGTCCCTCTTGCCTCATGACTGCTCTCCTTATTTCCGAGCAGGGATGCTGAGACAGGTCCTGATGACCCGAGCAACAGATTCTTAAGACTTTCCGGTTGGATGAGGGCCTCAAACTGATATTTCAAAGAAAAATCATGACAAAACGTTATAAACAATCGGAGCGTTGCATATTTAAAGAATAACCGTTGTTATGAAAACAAAAAAAAATAAAAACTTTATCCTTGTTCGTCGCAGTTTCTGACCTCTTCGACAAGCCTTTTATGCCGTTCGAGAGAGACTTATCAAATTACAGTGAATATCCTCTTAGCCATTTTCGTTGGTTTAAAAAAAATGTTATAAATTTGTCGAGGTATGTGCCATATTTATTTTTTTTCTGCACACGTCTATATCATTTTTTGACCGTATAATTATAGCGAAAAGTTAACAGGAGAGTGCAGTTTTATTGCATCGCTGCGTCTTTTCTTTTCTTGTTTCGTTATAAGTCACGAAGACATCTTCCCTTTATCGTTATCACAAGCAAACCCTCCGCATCCCTCCACTCATGCATCCTGCCTCGTCGCCATCTTCTTTTTATGTTTCACCACGGCAAAGTATGTTAAATACTAAGCAACCCTACTTTGCACTTAACAGCATCCCTTTTTCACATTTGACTACGTGTGACTTGACAACCAATGGATGCAAAATCTTGATTATTTCTTTTTTTAATTGCAAACATGATACGAGGCAAGTGAGAGGGAAACTATATAAAATTCAGAGGAAAAGTGTCATGAAAAGGGGAGGATGTGGAAAATTGTGCTTGTATTTTTTTGGGACGGTAACAGTTTAATCATAGTCATGGTCATGGAGTCACACACAACAGGGATTAGCCGGTGTTTATTCTTCGCTGATTTTGAATACGCGAGAGATATTTTTTAAAAGCTACTTTTTATTCATAAAAATAAATTGAGGGTTGTACGGAAAAAGAGGAAAACACTTTTCAAAATGAAAAAAGAAGCGCATCTTTGTGTTGTAGCTGTATATTTGTTCTGGTGGCGACTGACGTCTTCTCTTCAAAACTCGGTACTTGCTACAAATTCAACTATCAACTGGTCGTGATATCTACATAAAGTCTCTCTTTGTCACGATATCCTTCTATTTATCAAGTTGTTAAGCTTCACTTTCTTTGAAACAAGGCACAAAATAACTATATTATATTGTTAACAGAACTGTAGCAGTGCTATTTTATTCATGTCATTTTGTTAAGGGTCATGTCTATATAAGTTTCGCTTCAATTTCAGTTTTCGCACATATCAGCGTTATTTTATTGCCAATATACCCACACCGCTACGAAACAAATACAAGAAAAACGGTTTGCTCGCTGTGGATGCAATTTGGCAGTAAGGCCGAAACATGCCATTTGATGAATAATTTTCATGCACGCGTTTTATTCACTCACTGCCGATTAAGGATTCAAGCTTGAATTGGTCTAATCACTGCTTTGCATTCTTTAATTCCGGCGAGGTTATGGTTGTTTACTCATTCTATAGCTGAGAGTTTAGTTGTGGTCATGCCTTTACGATTACGATTCCCGTTGCATTTCCCAATGAACTGCATCGAACAAAAGTTTATTATCCTCGTCCACACGGAATCATGGCTTGAATGGCGTCAAAAAGGGCAACAACCACTACATATAGCTCAGCATCGTAATTTATATCGTTCATAAAACTTTCGGTTTTCGCCATAATCAACGTTGCACGGTGTGTCGTGTACAACTAATTGAAGTCGCAAACAACACGGCATAATATCTGTTTTGTATACATGTTTGAGGTAGCTCCTCAAATTAAAGCGACATTTGGACCAAAAAACATAGTTTCCGCTTGATACAACCAATTTAAGACGATTTTAGCCGTTCATTTTACTAACGCTTGAATGTTTCCAATCACATTGCTTTTGCCAGATCCTCGTGGATTTGTTTTTTTAAAGAAATTATGCATGGTAAAAATATCATAGGACCAGGTGCCTTTCAGCTTCCCTTGATAATTCAAATATGTAGCTTTTCCATCGCCAGAAAACATTGAGAGAAAATCTCAAAAATAAATTAAATAAATAAATTGTACCGGAGTAGAATTAAAGTGTAATTGGATTTAAATCCTTTATGCTAGTAAATACTATACTGCTTTTGTTCTGTTCTCTACCAAATACCAAATTAGTTAGCTTCTCACATACAGTCTACATAAATCCCTGCCACCAAGACAAAAAAAAAACGTAAAGTAAATATAGCCCATGTTTTGTAAAACATTGTTTTATCAATGAAAGGGCAGACTCTAACTGGGTGGATTAGTTCTCTTTACATGATTTTAAATCTTTTAAAAACAACATCCAAGGCAAACAAGGTGTTGAGTTTATATCTGAATGGGAGTTTTGGCTTGCTTCTCGCAGAAGGGAGTCGAAACGATGAGCATCGGCGGGTTTCAAACTTTAATTTCTTCAAGCACGCCTTGTTTAACATTTCAAAAAATATAGTGTTTCTGTCAATTCACTGGCAGTAAAAAGCGAAACAAAAAAAACATGAGCTTGGCTTAACAGTGCATACGAATCAATACTAAAAAATAAAACAATCAGACGGCTAATGAATTGCAGTATAAAACAAATTTCTTTAATGGAACTTGCCTAATTTCATCGCTCAGATAATTGGAGAAACTTGTAAAGAAAGGTTGTCAGTTTCAATTCACTTTGTAAACGTGATTGCGGATATTTCAAAATTTGGTTTCGACGTAAACAAAACTCTAATCTATTTTTTTAACGTCGTAATTCTGCACCGGCAAATTTGTTAGAAATTTGTATTTTGTTGTTATTGGGGGGAAAAAATTTTGTTTGGGAAGGAATTCATTTCTTCACTTACGGAGGGCTGTGGGTGTTGTTGAGCTGAAAGTTGGTGGTGCTGCTGTTGTTGGAGTTGTTGAAGCTGCTGCTGGCAGGAACTGTTTGTGAGCCATGCTGAAAAAACAATGGCAAATGAGAGCATAGCGGCAATGGCGACTGCCGCTACAGCAACGATTTTCGCCACCTGAACCATTGGCGTCGTCTTCATAGGACGGTATGCCTGGAAATATATTGAGGAGCATTGAATTAACAAAATTAAAAGAAATTAAAAACTAATCAAAACAAGAGGAAAAAATCAATTTGGAGCGAAGGAAACTCGAAAATTATGACAAACTTTTGCATTAAACAAATACCCAAAGGCTGTTCGTAGCAAAACACTGATATCCATATCATCACTCCAGGATTCTGTTGAATAAATGTGCAAAAAACTTTTCTGGATTTTGATGGTATTTCCATTTCCTATGAAAATTTGTTATTGCTGATTCTGGCAAAAATAAAAGTCTGCTTCCCGGTTGATTCCAAAGTTTTATAATTACATAAAAAATATTAATATTAATGCTGTAATTAATAAAATAAAAGTGTGTTCGTGCGAAAGGAACAACTCTCGTGAGTCTTCTTGCATGAAACCACATTAGAAATTGAGTGAACGTATCATTTCTACGTGTTTGTGTCTTGTTTAGCTTGGCAAGAAGAACAAATTGACGCGTATTTGTCACTGATACAATCCGCAAAAGTGAAAACACACTTTTTTCTTTGAAATAGTAGGTTTTGTCGTCTTTTTTTTTTTTTGGTGACTGTAGCAATTCCCATTATTTCCCAGTACGTATTTGTAATTCAGCATTTTGTAGCCCTGAAAATGTAGCTAATACGGAAAATAAAAGTTGGATTTTGCGGTGAGCAACGGATAAAAATTAATTTCTATGAGCGTTTTTACCCTCTGTTTCAAAGCTCACAGTTATAAAGTTCATTTTTTCAAGCCTGATGACGTTATGAATTCAAAAAAGAAACAAAATGCACCTAAACTTGCGATTTCAAATTCTTTTTCTTTTTTGCATGAAACTTGAGCTAAGGAGGAAATTATTCGAACCTGCAGTGCATGAAATATGTACTTCAGGAAACTAACAAAAGTAAAGAACACAAACACTTTTGTATAACTTTTGTTTTATAATCCTTTCCATCTTGGTTGGCAAGGTGAAACATGTGTCATTTTTGTTGTGAATATTAAACTCGCAAATAAATCCTATCAACAACTTTGTAAACACTAATTTTAGCGAATAAATAAAAAAAAATGCATAATACTTGTATGCCAGCTTATGAACGTAAACATTAAATAAATTTTGAAAAACATTACTTCACCAATTTGCCAGAAAGCAAAATTGCACCCAGGCTTGTTATCAAATCAAACTTCACCACCAATAACATAAGGATCCATAAAAATTACAAATACCTAATTGTTTCACGTAATTAATTAGTTTTCACATCGTTCCGTCATAATTCTACATATAAACATGCCTGGTTTTTTTTTCTTATTTTCTTTGAAATTTCATTTTTACATTTTTGATGATTAGGATGAAGGGCAGTAAAAGGGCACTGCGCAAAAAAACAAACAAAATTACAATCAAAACGTATTTCAAATGTCTCCTGTTTTTTTCCTTAAAAAACCTTTTTCAACTTTGAGTTGCTCCTGCAATATCGTTTTCTCTGCTGAATTGTGAGATTATGTAATTATTTTAAATACCGTTATTGTTTCGAAAGTTTATTTAAATTTGGAAATATACTTTCATCCTCACTAATTTACTTGTTTTATAATCATACATAAACGATTACATGAATGTTCATCCTACTAATCAGAAATTACTGCTAAGCATGCTGGGTTTTTTTGCGATGCCCACAGCGTGCATGAAACTTGGTCGTTTTGTTCGTGAAACTGGAATATGGGGCTGAAACTGCTGCCTTCAAAATGAATTCACCTGTGGCGACACATGCAGATATTGAGTAATCATTTAAAAAAAGAACTGCAGTTCATGCATGACGTGAGTCCTTAGTCCTACAAAATAAAATTAGAGCAGTGCTGCAGCCTTTATTCCTCAATCGGAAATCGTATTCATCCAATTCAACTTCCTCTTTCCCATCCAATCCTTTTTTTGTCACCGTTAAATGTTACGATGTGGTTGTAAAAGGTGACAAGCGCACAGTATGATACATGATATCTACTCCTATAAAGTTCTAATACTGATTGAAACCAATCAGACTGACAAGCATGCAAAAAATAGAATAATGTACTGTAACAAAACTAGGTTTAGTGTTAATGTATGAGAACGAAGCTACCTTTCTAAACTTGTAACCAAACCGACCCTTCTTCTAAAGACGTCTTCAAATCTTGTTAAATTAATCAAAAGCGCCTAGGCAGGTACAAGCCAAGTCTCTCCCCGTGTCCCCATAAATTAGAAGACTATAAGGGCTCTTTTCTGTTCATGGCTTACATTGGAATAATTTCTTTGGGTAGTTAACAAGAAAGTTTCAGTGTTGGTACGGGGTTTTGCTTTAAAAATAATAACTACAACGCAGATAATGGCATTGATTAAAATTTAGTCTATACAAACCACGTTTTAAACTGTCTCTCCGATAAACCAAGCTTCCGTAAATCTTCTAAATAACGCCCCGGCAAAAATTTAAAAATTCACTCTCGAGCCCTGGCGATAAACAAAGACCCGGCAATATTTCAATTTGTGGTTTTAATTTACACTCGTCATACGGATATATACCGGTGGCTCGGTAAATTTGAAACTTCCCTCTTGACGCCGGCGTTCTTTAGAAGATTCACGGTATTAAACAATGCTTTTTGTATGTTTTCTTGTCACCATTGATTACATTCACTGTGCGTAGATTTATATTTTTCTGAGATTTCACTTTTACTTCGTCAAGCCTTAAGACTACAGCGTGGAACAAGTCAAACATCTTGTTTTAAAAACATCTTCCAAAGGTACTTGTTCGCGTTGTTTTAATTATATTACAAAAGGATTTTCCTTTGTCACACGGTTCATTGCTGCGAGTGCTCATTCCTGTAGAGATTTTTTTTGCTTGTGGACACGCTTCTAGCCCTAATTTGAAAATAGCCAAAATCTTGGTTACATTGTTGAAAAAGTTGCTGTAGGGTTTTGCAGAGAGGTACGTCAACACAAAAGGCATATATTTTTGTTATTTAACATCGTTCAAAAAAAAAAAAAAAAAATCTGCAAACTGCAATGGGATATGACAATAAGCTCCTCGTTTGTGCAACATTTTTTAGCGATTGTTTGATAAGATATATTTGAGTTACACAACGTTAACGATGCTGAAGCTGTTGTTTATTTGCAATTATGTCACGACAGAGCATCCATTTTACTATTTCTATTCAAGAGTGAACAAAAAGGAAGGAGGAGAAGGGGCTACTCTACTCTCGCTTCGTCATTAACAACAAATTCCCTCGTTGCACTCATCCATCCCTAGGCAAAATATGAACATTTCAAAAAGAAATGAGCGTGGGCTTGTTTTAAAATTATTTTAAACAATGCGTGCATCAGTCATTCATTCATTAAAAATACATCATACTTCCGTCCAACTAAAATCTCCATTACTCAGGCCGCCACGATGGCTTAATGGAAAATAATGCGAAAACGCTTTTATTTTTATAAATGACTGACGTCCGTATGCAGGTATTATGCAATCCTAATTAAATGCAAGATAGACGACTGAAATGCGTATTAATGAATTCAAATTGAGATGCTTTTAATATTTTGCACACAAATTACTACGAACAATTGTTGCAGAAAATTTATTTATGAGGTTTGTGACAACAGCCTTGTTGTGGATTTCCATTACAATATCTAATAGTTGCTAGTAATAATGAATAATAGAATGAAATATATTTTAAGATGTAGTGCGCATCCAGAATTTTACTTGCATAGTGCATCAGGCCGTCGACGCTGTGCTGGAAGGACGCGTTTTTTCTTTTTTTTTTGCTTAATGTGTGAAAAGTGACTTAAAAGGTTTCACTTTCTAAGGCTGACTGGGTCACGATTTTTGTGTGAGTGGAGCACGATATCAAGTATCAACGTGTCCACAACGAGGATCCGCTCACTCTCAGGCTTAGACAATAAAATGCGAAGGGATTCCTTGTCAAATCTATTTTTACACACAGTAACGCTAACAGGTTTTTCAAACCGATCAGAAGCTGTGACATAAACAGTCCCTTCGTAATTCGCTCCAGTACCTAAAACTGAACAGCGATTTCAAGTTGATTTCAGGCGAGCTGTAATGATTCTATTAAGAAAATAAATGAGGCCTCAGTAGTGCCCATTTCTCAAAATGGTTCTCACAGCCACTAAAAATGGGATATAACTTTATTAGCCAAAAAGGGTTTGAGAAAAATGTGCGGCACCTTGGCGATAATTGAGCGCTCCAAGTATCAGCTTGGGCTTGCATGCAAAGTCACCCATTTTAATGATCATAAAATCATCTTCACGTTTGTACCTGAAGCCGAAGGTTTTTCTTTTGTTGCACAAAAATTTACCGTACGGAATAAATACAATCATGTCATTAGTCTTCCAGCTCAGAGTCACCCTACCTTTTTCTAACCTTAAAACTAGGCCAACTCTCAGTTCAAACAAAGAAAAATGGTGTAAAAATAGTCGAGATGTGTGGACACAAGATTGCAACCTCGTTTTTCGTCCATGGACAGTAAAATTATTGGTCCATGAAATTGTATCCTGGAGTGATATCATGTAGTGGTTTATATCAAGTTTTTTTTGCATTGACGCATTTTATCTTTTTCTTTCTTTTTTCTTTTTTTCTTTCTTTACTATTATTATTATCATTTTTTGGATAAATTCTTGTTTCTGTAAAGTTTTCCTCCAAATTTCCGTGGTAAGAAAGTAAGTTGACGTATATATTAGAAAAATCGAAAACTTACCGGTGGTGGTTCCTGATAATCCATTTGCGGATTGAAATCCTTTACCGTGACCGTAGTCATGGAATCACAATTTTGTTGTTTCTCCATATTAAAATTTTTCTTTTTACGAAACCAGAAAATAATAATCACTAGCTATAATTTTCCAACGTAAATTACTTTTATCGAAGCGAACAATCACAGGGGATATTCAACACAATAACAAAACTTAAAAAATATGCATATATATTTTTGCAAGGATCAACTGAAGGAGTGCGTTCTTGCCGTCACAGAGAACGCGAGACGACTGATTACCTCGCAAGACCAACTAAACAAGGGCCTGATGCTTACCTCCTGCGCATGCTGGCAAGCCTAAATGCTGTTCCTATTAAGGCTTAAAATGCAGCATACTGCGTCTGTGCAACTTAGAAAGCAAAGTTTGCTTGAACGCACTAATGATGCTTTAAATGTTACATGCATGCAACAATGCTGCAGCATGCCCAAGAGCTTTAATAAATAAAAGCTTTTTTGAGCTTTGCAAATGATGGAAACCCATCCATTTTATTAAGAAACGGTAGAGCTTCTTTATAAGATCGGCAGTGCTGTCTGTATATCAGTACGTCTGTCTCTTATCGCGAAATCTCAGAAAAGCTCTGACACAGGCACACCGAGACGTCGTACACCGGTTTGTTTTCCGATCGCGATTGTCACATTAGTTTCAAAAAAATCTGCCAACTCTTATTCCTGATACTTACATTTTCGTAGGATACATACTCCGTGTCCAAGTGAAAATGTCCTAAAGCTAATAGCAAGCACACAAGTACATGTCCAGTACGGAGGTACGTAGGTTGTTTTTCTTTTAGGGCATCTTTGTTTTGATGAATGCATGTATGAGAGTAGAAAAATGTGAACACGGTGTTTTGATCATCTCTAGTGTGTTTAAATTATTTTCAAAAACACGCAAGGCGCTCCCACCCAACAATGTACGTTTTGCGTGGCTATAGCGGCCGGTTGTCGTGGATGTAGAGTATCTGCATTCTAGATACTTACATATTCCGGCTACTACAAATCCTCTGCGCTTTCGCTACTTTGCCAGTGTGTACCACCCCACTGGTTTTTGCGCAGAGAAACTTACTGTTACGCATCAGGCTTCACAAAAGTGTGTGCACATTTTGGAAGATGATGAGGATATATTGTATATGTAGCTAAGATTTAAGGATGACGCTGAGTTATAGTTATAAATGTGTAGAACCTTCTTCAAATCCTATTTTATTTACTGCAGCTCCTCATCAGTAGCTTTTACAGCGACTCTTTTTGTTTGTCCTACAGCGTAAACAAAAATCAAAATCCAATTGGGTTGCTCTCACTTGAAAAAAAAATCATTAAATTTCGATTTTGTTTCTTCAAAAAACTAATCCTTTTTTGGGTTGAAATATAAAAGTTAGCCAAAATTAAATGGTTTTTGTCAGTCCAGCAAAATCTGCAAATGCGTGCGTACCTCAAAAAAAAGATGTTGATGTAAACCAGCCAAGTTTTATGATATTTGGAAAAAAAATATCTATCAAGGTTATGTGTATTCAGTTTTATTTTACTGTCAAAATATAAAAATACGAACAGTTTAACAAAAAAATGGAAGTGTTCACCATGCGATAATAGTTAAAAAAAACATTTACTCGGTCAATTAAGGTTTGAGAGAAGCTATGTTAATTTTTGTATTATTTTTACAGAATATTGACTTTTAAAGCCTTGAGGGCCCCATTATTTTTATTTATTTTTTCGTTTTGGTGGGTAAAAGTTAAGAAAAAAATATGAAATATATAAGAAAACCTTCATGAGACTAACTGATAAAATTGGAAAGCCCTTCTCATTCACCTCATAAAAGGAACGTTGATTGCTAAATATTTTTTTTTGTTTTCACACACTCACTCCTCGTAATAAATATTATGCGTAAATGTCATCGTACGACAAATCATTTAGATTTCATTTCATGCAGTGAAATTGGGGCTTTGCATGTACAAAATTATAATCTCAAACAGACCCATTTTGAGTTATATATTTACTTGTTTTCTCATTGTAACGATGAAAAATTTAAAAAAAACATACAAAATTACGTCTTCATTTAATAATATACCTTTAGTTAAAAAAATCCTCTCATTGTTCTTGAAAATAAAAATCATAGATTTCATATGAAATGCGTTTAAAAATACTTATTTTTTTTACCCTTGTAAAACAAGTATAAAAACATGCCCCAATTTTTTGCTTTCTTCATGCAAACTTACACAAAAAAACACAATCTTTGGTTGGTAAAGGAACAAAGGATTTTTTTCCAGCTGTTTCCAGAAATTCCAGCTACGCGACAGATGGGAGGGTTGTCTCGTTTTTATTATTATCATATCACAAAGCGATTGTTTGTAGACACCCACTGGCATTCTTTATTATTTGTTTCAGGTATCTTCTATTTTTTTGCCAGGAATATTTGCTGGCTATCAGTGAAGAAAACGGGTGCCTATTTATTGTTGACGTCGAGGTGAAAGCAATGCTGGTGGAATGGGGGGTTCTCTCTCTCTCTGCCATGTTAACAAGATACTTTTGTTGTTGTTGCTTTCACTCAGACTCTTGTTGTATCTTGTCCGAGGAGAAATGGAAGCATTGCACGGATTGACTGAAATGGTGAAGATGTTAGATGTGGATGTGGTATTTCTCCTCCGACTGATCCGTCAGACACCCACTCATGTTGGGATGCTTCCGAGGTCAGTTGGTCTCTGATTCTTTTTGTGTTCAGTTGAGGTTTTTGAATTTTTTTTTCGGAAAGTTTGATTGGTAAGTAAAAGTAAAGGACAAAAATTTAAAGGAAAGTTTGGATCTTTAAAAAAATGTTTTCTTTTCTGTAGTGAACCCGAAGCAATCAGGAGGATAATTATATAACCGTAGCTTGGCGTAATCAGGAATGGACAGGTGCAAACCAGTTGAAGCTTCGTTTGACTGGGGTCGCTGGTACCAGACCAAGGACGAGGTTCACGTGAACGTATATCTTCCCCTGGGCACGACCGCCAAGGAAGTGAGTGTATGCATTAAGGAGGACGAGCTCGAGTGCAAATTGAACGAAGGCCCTGGATACCTTTTGAAAGTATTTTACGATGAAACTTATAACGACATAATAGCGAGAGAAAGGAGTTGATTTAGGTTGCCTAATTATTTTGGACATAGGGTCCACTTTTCAAATCCGTGAATGTGGAGGAGTCAACGTGGACGATTGAGGAGCGGAGGAAACTCCATATTGCACTGGGGAAAAAGGAGCTAAGCAGCTGTGACACATTTTGGAAGGGACTGTTCCAAAATGAGTTTATGCTTGATCCGGACACGGAGGAGAAGGTCAGGGAGTATCTCGTGGCGGAAGCAAGGGTAAGCCATAATACTTAAAGATAACATATTTTAACGGTTTTATTTAATCAGTCTGTAAATTTTTTAGTATGTACCTATTGATGTCGGAAACCCAGAGCTACTCGTCAAGTGAAATCCTCTGATTGGTGCTTTGGAGACCTTAAATATATTCATGGCTGTTAAAACCTTATCCACCTACTTAAATATATTCTATTGTTGAATTTAATTTTTTTTAGTTATGAAATCTAAAGCATTTTGTCATGTGTTAGTCTGAATATATAGGATAAATTTGGTAACAGACTTAGTTCCAAAAAAAAAACAATTCCAACGAGTGTTCGCAATAAAAACCCATTCAAATTTGCTTTCATCTTGGAGTCCTAGGTTTGAAATTACAGGGTAAAAAATATTTATATAAAACTAACAACACGATACCTCATTTCGGACCAAGAGGACATGCGTTTCGTTGGTATTTTAGTCTTTAATTAGAAAATCCCTACTCTGCTATTAGTTACTGACTGCCGTTGGACAGCTTGTTGATAGTGCTTTTTATATGACATTATTAGGGTGCAGGTAATTAATTAAGTAGACTTGCTAGCAATACATATCAGCCGTGTTTCAATTGTTGAAGGAAAAATTTTGTACCAGCCGTGCTGTGCTATTTTCTCTGTTGCTGATGGAATTTTATTAAAAAGCCAAGTTGTGCGTGCAAGTCATGGACGCTGATTAACGACACTGGAATCGCTCTATCATTGCAGTCGATATTGGTGCTGCTCCCTGCAAATTCCCTAACAAATTACCAAACAAACAAAGCCTGTTCATAATTGCAGAGAATGTGGTATTCCGTATTCCACATTCAATATTATAAAATAGCTACGATCGCTGTGAAGAATGGATGCTGACATTGGAACCGCGATGTAAATCGATTCCTTACGATACAGCACTCCTAGTTGGATGGTTTCCTTCTCTTCCGGCCATACTTTAGTCTTCTTCTGTACCGGAATCGTCTTGAGTTGCCAATTCAATTTGGAGTCGCCTGGTCCCACGTTATCATCAACGTATTTTGATTAGTTTTCCTTTCATTTCGCATCAGTCAATCAAACTTTCCCATCAATATCATCTATTCATTTGACTCTTAATAAGAGACACTTTGGCAGGAAGACTCGTCTATCAGCCAAATCCATTTTTTTCTTGCTCTCGCTTCACTGCAACTAAGAGAAAATCCTCCATGCTTTCACATCCTTTTCCATTGATTATTTAAACGAAAAAAAGAAAGAAATTCTTTTGAAAGCCAAACTCAGCAAAGTTCTCAACATCAAATCGAGAAAAATAGCAAATCTCCTCTAGAGATCACAAGAGGATTTTTTTTTTTTTGCATTTGACGCCTGAAACTCATGTTGATTTCCTTCAATTTTAATGTGTTATTTAGAGCTTGAACCGTGTGTTCAGCAAATGATTATATCGACGAGTTTGTCTGTCTATAGACGCTCTGTGGATTTTAACTACACTTGGTGTACTCATACGTTAAGTTGCAGAAAGAATCCCATTGATTTTCAGCCCAATGTTAAGGGCCCAGGTCAAGGGTCGGCTTAGTCCGTTTGGGAAATGTCGCCCACTTTTTAAACCGATTGGCCAAGGTCAAGGACCGGGGTTAGAATAAATGGTTTTAGCTTGTGCTTGAACATGGCGAGTGAAATATTATTAGAAAGCTATTTCGTTAGGTATGTTTTCATTTGCTTTTCTAATTTTCCTTCTGCTTCGTTATTACAGCCGCGGCATACCAGCATTCGTTCATATTTATTAAAATAACGTCTCACATTGCAACTGAACGAGTTTTGTAATTATTCCTCCTTGCATTTTTTTCCTACAAACAAAAATAGTTCCTCTCGTTCTATGATTTTTCTCTGCGCGGTCTATATCGCACCCGTATCGCACAGCTCACAAAAAAGCAGCCTGGCTTTTCTTTCTCTCGCTGTGTTGATAGTGCTGCTGCTTTCATTCTAGTTTCCGTTCACCTTGTTCACTTTCTCTTCGTTTTGTATTCAGGCTTTTTTACTGCATTGCTACGAAGCCCTCGCACGCAGCACTGTTTATTCATGTTTTCCCCTCTTTCCCCATAAGTATTTCAGCACTGCAGGAGGACTTGTTCAGTTCCTCTTTGGGTGTCGCTCGCGACGTTGAAACCCTGGCCAAGTGTCTCCAGTTTCAGGAGCAATCGTGAACAAAGCCGCTTCATGTGACGGTCAATCGTGTGACGGTGTCTGATTTCACTTTTTTTTGTGGCTATCGAAATTGTAGGAGTTATTTGCTTAAAAACAACTACATACTTATTTCAGCGTGGGAGAATCTAACACAAAAATATAGACGTTCTCGTATTCCCCTTTTCCCCTTAGACGTTCTGGTGTGACACAACCAGAGTAACTAAAATGTCTGCCAACTTTACTGGTGTTTCATGTACTCTAGTCCAAAATGACTACAGTTCATAGATACCTATAGTCTCTCTATTTCAAGAAGAATTTTAAATAGTAAAAGGTTTCAGTTCACGTCTTTGTATCACTTACAAACACAGTTTTTTTTCACGAATGGTTGCTAAAGAGGCATCTGATACTGTAGACAAGTATTTTCTTTTAGAAACAGGTTCATATTTTTCGGTGATGAGCCCACAAACATGTCTAAAGTGGATCAGACTGAGAGCCGTACGGTGAAAGTGGAGGAATCCAGGGAAAAAGAGTTTCACACGCTGCTGTGAAATGGAAAATTCCTTTGTGTTATGCACGCCGCCAGTAGTAGTGGATTGTTGTGAAGTATGCAAAATAACACATTAGCTGTAAAAAGTGTAACAATCACAAAAGTAGTGGAATAGTGATGGCTGCTTTCTAGACGTATAGATTTTTTCGGTATCTAAAGGGGCATAGCCTTATGCAAATTTCCTCCCGCTCCAAACACTTCCTTTCTTCCAAAGTGTTACAAGTTTTTAGGCGTGCTTTTGATACTCATGGAATTCTAATAGAAATGTAGTAAATACGTTGTTGTGTGAGTGCGAGACTTTCCCTGTGTTCTTTTGTACAAAAAGAAAAGTTTCGAAGTTTTTCTTTAAACCTCAATCAAGAAAAAATATGTACAAGTAAATAACACGGCCAAATTGGTCCTTATGAAGCCGACTCGGAGAAAAAAAATGGAGGGGCAATACTCTCAGCGATTTGTTTCCTGGAACGCCCAGTACCGAAACTCAAGTGAAAAAAAACGCTGACAAAGCTGACCTCTGAGGAAGTATTTCGTCATCGTACGTGATAGACTTGTTTTTTAGAGGCCAAGTGTTTTAGTTGCCAAAGGCTATTGCATAGCAAGTTAGAGACTCTCGTTCGGAACGCAACTTGACTAAAATACATTCATTTGCAATGAATGCAGATGTTTTCCTCTGCAACCTGGTTTCCACTCTGATGCAAAAACACTCTCAGCTTGCTTTTTTGATCCACGTGAAAAAAATAAGGTAGGACAAGATATGGACGTCAAAAGAAAATAAATACGGAAGGCTGCAAGAATAAAAAAAATATGAACACGACAGAGAGAGAAAAAGAACAGAGCAAGGTCACATGTAGTGAAGGAATCCATACAAAATATATTTTCGAGTGTGGTTATGTAAATAAAAAATAACTTGGCTACAACAACATGGGGCAAACTAATACGACTTGATTTCTAGCTCCATACTGGACGAAAATAGTTTAGGTGAGTTTTGTTTTACGTATCAAAAAAATCTACGCACATACAACAGCTAGCTTTCACAAACGGCAACTTTCTCTTCGTGCGTTCATGAGTAGGCGTGTGAGTATGCAAAGAAAAGAGCCATGAAGTAGCTCGGGTTATTTTTCATTGAGCACTAAAAGAAGTGTAGTTGGACAAATGGCATACAAGTGTTTTTTCGGATATAGCTTGTTTTACGTCAAGTCCATGGTGAAATTATAATGACGCTTTAAAGTGTGCTCACGCAAACGTGTTTTAAAATACATTCCTAGTTGGCATGCATGGGAGAGTGGCGGGTGTACGTGGCTATATCCACAATTTAATTTGCTGGTGAGGAGAAAAAAGAAAAAAAACAGTCCGCGAATGGACGCAAGTTAGCACTTTGCAGTGATTTCAATGAAGACCACTGACGATCCATCTAATTCCAATGTGTAACTTGATTGTATTACGTGTAATTCTGGCTACATGTGTTGGCGAATGGCATGTTTTACTGATTTCCAGAATGGTTATAGGTTCATTTTTGAGACAAATGTATGCATTTGCAGGACAGATGCTTACAAAAAATTCTGGCTATATTTGCGAGTTGCATAAGCACATTTTGCGTTAAAAATGTTATCCGACGAAATACAGAAAAGCTCTTCTAGTCCTTGAGTAGAGTATGACTAGACCAAGACCAAAATAGCCTACAATGCGCCATATCCGTTAACGCGAGTGCTCTAGAATGAGATTTTGTCCGTAGTACTACAGAGATTCGTTGTTGGTTATAGCGAGAGAAACATATCCAGCTCGTTTTTTTTCGTGATCCCTGAACTTTACATGACTAGACGACAAAACATTTTATAGTTCAAGTGAACTCCTGCAAACACTCCTCGCTAATTATGAAATGAAATGTTCAAGAGGACAGGGAAATTAGTTCTAAAAATCTATCCACATTAAAGCATATATCAATTTTGTTTCTTCATCACTGTGAAATAATTGGAAACATGTACAACAATAAAATTTCCTCTTTTCTCGACAATTTCGCGTTTTTATTCTTGTGCTGAAACTAAAACGTTCTTTCAAAATGTCATTGGTCAGCACCGTCAAAATATGGACCAAGGACAGGTGTGAAAGACCATTAGAAATCAAAAACAAGTAAACAAAAAAACTTGTCTTAGAAAGGCATGTAGGCAAAATATTTACTTCCTACACTCACGACGTTCTAGTTTTTTTTCTTTTGTCCAGTTCTCAAAGTGTGGAAACCGATTAATTTCTTCTTCGGACACACGAGACAAGTTTTCTTGACACTAACTGCTGTACATATCTCAGGATCCCGGACTGGCGGTTCAGTAGTGGTGTCGTGACGTGTCCATCGCTTAATGACTTAACTTTTGTTCGGCTAATCTACGTCAAGTCGCCACGCAATCCGTCAAGCTCGAAATAGGGCTGGCGTTAGTCTCTTCGGTGGCTCGTTGTGTTTATGTAAAATAGTTTTTCTTTTGTTGATTTGTTTAAAAGCAAGGTAGCAAAAATGTTTTACGCTGCTAGTTGAACTGTATAGTTAATTTGCCTTCTTTTTCTTAACGTAGGAATTTTATTATGTAGTGCATGCATAGCAAAAGCATATATCTTCCTTCGCCCCGAGATCAGTTTGAGTTTTCCTTTCCGTTCATAGCTGAATAGCCTCTTTTGAAAGATGTATACAAAAATGTCTTCTTTTTATCGCTAATTCTACGCTTTCGACTAAAATATATAATAGTAGTACTCCATACGGGCTTAATTAGTTTGCCAATTAGGATTTTTTTTTGCTTTGATGTACGTCCAGTGAAACAAAAAAGAATAGTTTGTAGCATTGCGCATTTTTTTCAACATTCCATGATTAGCCATTTCTTTAGAAAAAATGAAGAGTAAAGTACAACATTTTAACTATACAACGAATTAATTGTTTCATCTATTGATCACAAGAGAAAAAAATTAACAAGAACATGTTCCCGCTGGCGTACAAATAAACTACCATGCAAGCCATGACGAAAACGAAAACTTTCTTCGAGGACTTCGGGAACCTAACAAAACATTGTGAGTATATGAATGAAACACCCGGACCGACAAACAGATGAATTATACCTAAGTATCGTTCGTGAATGAATGAATGAATAATCAGTACAAAAGCTTATTTCAAATTATCAAAAGCAGTTACCATGTTATAACAGAGTTTGGGGTTCCGGCCTATTCATACCGGTGGAAATCATGGTATGAAATCTATTCAGATCGGGGGTTACTCATGCCTGGCTTTATTCAAACCTGAAAAATTGTAACCACGGTTGACTAGTTTATCTGTTCAAGACGTTTTAAATTTTGTTGGCAAGACTTAGAACCCTTGTCTGTTATAAATAAATATACTACTACTTACATATGATAGTACAAGATTGGTGCTATGGCTACATAGGAAATTACAATTTTCACAATCTTAAACAATAAAACACACAATTTTCTTGGGCACGGGCGTAGACGGAAATGAATCGGCCGTGATATGAGTTTACTCGATTTCAATAAGGCCTGGCATGAATATTCCTAGCCATGCGAGTAAGCAATGGTATGAATTGATATCATGGCATGAAATCTACGGGTGTGAAAAGGCCTAGACTTGCTACTTTGATATCACTCTCGAAGACATGTCGCCACGTCAGATACTTTTGTTCAACTCTTCTTCTTTTCAATATGCTACCGTCAAGATGAACACCAATGAAAAGTAGATAGTGGATACCCGAACGTATACTGATGTAAAAAATGACGAAAAAAATTGTCCTTGGTTAGTTATAAAATAGATGATAACATGGGGTTCTTATTATGCTTTCATGCATTCATTTTGTGTGGCTACAAGAGCTGTTTGGTTGCAATCGGATATTAAAAATGGAGCCAATAAAACTCTATCATATATTTTTTTTTGACGTTGTGGGTTCAGAGAAAACCACGGAGCGGAGAAATAATAACACGGGCATGATTTACCTTCAACTTTTAAGAGCAATGGAGAATTCCCAGAGGAGACGTGAATACATAGCTGTCAGTTGGAATATAAGAGTTTAGCGAGGAAAAACTAGAGAAAAGAACTGTCTTGTGACGTGCTCAGGTAGAGTTTTCAAAAATTCGAGACAGTTCCACGGCACGTAGAAGACAAAAGGAAATAATGGATAAGCGCATTTTCCATCCGTCGCCCGATGTATCTCATTTTCTCGAATGCCAGATTAAGCATCAGGATCACATCATGACGATGGAACGGAGAAGCTAGATGCATCCGGATGGTTGTCTCGGATAGCATGGAATGAAATCAAGTCGTTGAGAAATTTAATACGGATTTAACGAAATGTCTTGTTTCAGAGCAATTTCACCTAACTCGTCCCGTTTCACGTTAAATCTAAATCTGCTTCTCTATGACATCGGTTAAAGTGTCGATACAGAACTTAGTAATAATGATAATGGTAATGATGCGCACTTATCCATCCGTACTTTACAGCATCATCCTCCCCGCAATAATTTTCCCCTCTCTTTGAATTAGCCAAGCGCGAGGGCGAGAAAGCTTAGCCTTTGCAGAGTATTTACGGAGCGGGTGTGAATGCAACAAACAAAGGGACATTTGTAGCAACATTTCAGAGAGTTTTGGAATACTTGCGGGGAATTTCTGTTGCTTTCACTCAAGCGAGAACTATTTCGTTTAAACTGGGGAGGAGGGCTTGATGGTGTGATATAAAAAAAGTACAACTCAAATGTTAGATCATGCATAATATTTTAAGGAATCGTACGACAGTATAAAAAGTGATATATATGCAGTCCCAAAGCTGTTTGGCTGCAAAATAAAACGCGGACAATAAAATTGGAAGGCTGTAATAGTAATGGGTAATGGGAAAGTTGATAACAGCTTACATATCGGTTACGGGCATATTGTTAGCCAATTGTTACTCGTACATTGGAACCTAATGCGCTCATAAAGCCATGTTTTCCACCAAATATCCGTAGGCCATGAGATCAGCGAGTTGAGAAAGAGACGTAGACTTACGAACTGCAGTCAGTGTACTACAACAACGATTATTGCAGGCAAACTATTGAATAAAAAAATATATATATTTGTTGCAAAGATACAATGGTTGTGTGCTGTTAGAGGGAAATTTCTTTCGCTAGTCGTAAGGAAAGGGCTGGATTGTGCCTATGGCGGTTGGCAACATGGCTAAAACGTAAGCAAAGGCATCTTAGCAATCGATCCGTCCTCCTCTCTACAAAAAAACCAGCCAGAGCAGCATACTTCACCAGCATCGTCATCACCGGCATCACCAACAGAACCACTTTCCCTTTTTCACTTTCATTCTCACAAGTTTTTTTTCGGCTGAAAAGAAAGTTGGCGTGTTTTCCTCGTAGGACGATGATGTAGGCCAGAAGTTGTAGTGGTAGCAGTTACATTGTTCAGTGCAAACAAAGTTTGTTCAAACTTTGTTTTTCACTTTTCATTTCCCTGGAACTCACTGGTTTATTTTATACTCCTATTGTTATTCAGACTAAAATTGAAACTTTAGCCAGTTTTTAATATTTTTATTTACCAACTCATGAGGCTCTGGCTCTGAACGTAGAAGAGGAATATTTTTTTTAAATATTTTGTCCTTGGATGTCTCAGTTATATTTTATTGTTTTTTAATGGTTCCGCGTAATTTGGGAGGGCGAAAAAAGTATAGCACCAAGTTTAACTTGTATTTGAAATTTAAAGGGACTATGGACTTGACGCCCGGCAGACATGGAAATTCGAACGTTCTTCTTCTTGGGTGGTCTATTTTTAGATTAAAAGGGCATTGAGGCCTTTTGGAGCGTAATTGTAGTACTTTTTCTTCCACAGCGTCATACTGATTTCCTGATGAAAAGAAATGTCGATAAGATTTACATGAACTTTGTTTTAAATTTGTTACTACGCTTAGGCACGGTTTTAAGAAGATTATGATAGCATATATTATTATTAGAAAGAAGGGAAAAAAAGCTTAAAATTAATTAATTTCGCCTGGATCGACAGAAGCCTACCAAGAGGAGAACCACAAGCTGTGATCTAATTACTGGGAATGAGTGGGGTGCACAAAATACATTGTTTCGAACGAAAAAAAATGCTATTTTTCAAATATAAGACACGAGCTGATCTCGCAAAAAATTTTTATATGGAATCATCACCTTTATCCAGTGCGTATATCATCATCATCACATTTGCTTCTATACCATATTGAAATGCTTCATCATTTTAGGTCTATATAAGAAAATGCCCACTAATATGGATTCGGTTTTGTCATAACATAATCCTGGTGGTCTCTACGTATTTTCCCGGATTTTCTGGTAAATTCTTCCTTCGTGTCTTTACTTGGGAAAACCACTGGGATTTACCTATATTTTGGCTCACCTGAACAAAACAAATCATTGATGGGAACAAGGCTAGATTCTTATGATGTGCCCTCAAATGACAACCTCTTTTGAGACTGCTTCATCCTAGTCCAAATATTTATTTGGAGAATAAACGAAAATATACGACATACGAGGTTGAGAAAGCCTCCTGCGTTTGTTTTTCTTTACTTTGAGTCAAGTTCAACAGCTTGAAACATGGTTCTCGACGACAAGCTGATACTCACGATTGACTTCATTTATGAGATAAAATGCGAATGTCCTTTTTTTAATCCTCTCTGATTACCCCTGTTACAACTACAAGAAACTCACGTTTTTGTACAAAAGCCCATCTTGATTCAATTTCCGGAAGACACACGCTCCCAAATTGAATCATAAAATTAAAAAGTAATGCAATCGAGGAGCAATAAAATTGCTCGTTGAACAGTTGAGCTACTTCTCTACGACGGTGGTTAATGGAAAATTAAATTTTCATGATGAAATATCAATTTGACAATCGAGAAAAAAATGCGAGAAACAAATATCTATACAATCGGCTACACTCCGCAACTGGAAATTTGCTTTTACGAACGGCAGGCAGGCAGGCAAGAGAAAATTTTTATCCACCTTGGGTCTGATCAAGCTTGACGGAATCCACACATGACACTGCCATTTGGAGTTAGTTTTTTTCAGAAGAGAAAGAGATTGGGCTTGCCATTACAGTCGTCTTGGTGGAATCGTCGTTCCCAGCTAACGACCTAGTACACCATTAAAGTATTTTCTCTCACTCAGTCTCTAATAAACACTAAACACGTCATGAAAACAGTTTGTCTGTACAAGGTTATGCTTTAACATCTCACTATTTAAAAATATGTAGTACATATTACAATACAAGCTACCAAAAAACATCTATATTTGGGTAAATTGGTAAGTTGTTTATTTTTTACCCTGTACATGCAACCGTTTTTTGGGTCTTATCTGTACAGTAAAAATGTTGGTCAAAAGAATCACATAAATATTGTTTACAAAGTTCTACAGCGGAAATTAGTATTGGTTTAGAAAAAAAAATCTACACACATTTTATAACTGCTTTCATATAAATAATAATAGAAAAAAATATAGGCAATAAGCTTAGAAATTAGACCTCATATCCCATAAATGTTTATTCTCTCAGTTTTTTTGGGTAACGACTCATGAGATGTGTATGAAAAGATACACAGTAGAATCGCGTAGTTAACATAAAAAGAATAAAAAAAGCTGTCGTACAAGAAGCAAGTAAAAATTGCAGGTGCCAGGTGGACCCAAGCCGCTGAAAATAAGGCAAGGATTTACTCAGGAAGAAATATAAAAAGGAAAGGAAACCAGAGAACAAGGAAAAAAAAAAGCTAAAAATAAAAGATGCGAAAGAAAGCGTCGGCGAGAGATGAAGGAAAGAAAAATCAATGTCGAAGAAGAGATCTAGTATATTTTTTTGTTTTTACACCCGACATGCATTTTTTTTCGCTTGGCTAGCATTTGAAAACCTTATGTTGTTATGGAAATTCATGCTATTACTTTCACCGTTTAGTATTTTGACGCTTTCACGCAATAAGTATAACTCTCTTCAAAAACAGAGATGCCCTTTCATATGGATATACCAATTCCCTGGAAATATGAACCCAGACGTAAGCGTGCAAACAATGTTTTATTTTAAAGCAATGTTTCTCTCGTCGTTATATTAATGATGCTTCACTGGGTGAAATGATTGATTATTTTATAGGCGCGAAACAGCTTCCTGTCCTTGTCAGCGTGTAAATATTGTATTAAAACGATCGATATATCTACAAACAAATAATTGTTAAAAGCAACACAAAACTGAATTGTTAAACAAAAAAAAAAAAAAAAAAAAAAAAAAAAAA
>VICI01000265.1:0-46388 GCA_019593645.1 Akabosia matsudoensis
AAGAATTCGGTAACATAACACATAGGCACTTGTAATAACCTCAACGGGCATTTGGTTAACAGGCTCATCTCTCAAAGTCACCACATTCTGTCCCGGCAAGACGCTTACGGGGTCGTTTGTGAAAGGACAGATACATTTTTTTCATATGTAATTTATGCATAGAAAAAAAACTTTGGTAAAAAAAAGTTACAATGATGAATTGGTCGTCTTCTATTTTGCTTTTCATATTTTCTGACGAGAAAAAACCGCAGAACTCATTGTTATTTCTCCATATTCTTGCAAAAGGAATTTACCACAGTCACAGTAATTTTATAATGCAATTTGTTGTATTCCTAATTTAGTTAGCATTCTTCATCACTCGTCAGAAAATTGTGCACTGACTCATGACATAAAACCAAGGAACAAGGATTGTTCGCGGTGTACTGTAACATGTAACTGCACAGATTACAGTGTTCCAGCTCCAGCATGGTATGCTGTCTGGTTGCATTAACTTTTTGCTTGCAATGCAGTTCTTGCGGTTGGCTACTTATCAAGTTAAAAACATTACAATAATAACAAAAAATTATATGATTGTGTGTAGTCGACGTTTTTAATAAAAGAAATTGTATGCCTCATAATCATCGTAGAAAAAATCTTAATAATAAGTACGACGGGATCAAACATTCCCTCGGGATAATACATATGAATCGAGTTGGAGGCGGATCAGTTTCGTTTCGTCTACCAAAATATAACTGACTTTCTCGTTTTTCCCTCGGCAGCCCACAAGAGAATTTGAAGAGACGTGAGACTATAAGGAAGTCAAAAAAGATAACATGAAAGAATGGCTATTATAATGAGTGTTTTAGATATACATGCTTTTTAACATCTAAGCCGCTTACAGCTGAAAGGGTTCACGAACAGAAAAGAATGTTTAAAATACTTCTCCAGAGGCTTTTCAAGGTTTATTTCGTATGTAGCTCATAGAATGTAGGTGGAATTTACGAACCGCCGGCGTATAAAAAAAAGAAAGAAGAGAAAAAGAAGTACTACAGGGTACTTGGGTGTTACGGTGAATGAAGCAGTCTCACAATATTACTTTGACGGTTTTTTTCGGTTATGAGGGTTTTTGATAGTGCTTCTGGTTTGATCTCAAGGATTTCTCAGATTTTTTTTTTCGCGGAAAGCAAATCAAATAAAAGTACATGTGCGGAAGAAAAAGAAGAGAGTGGAAGATGGACTTTAGCCGTAAAGTGCTTACACTACACATGTAAACATACACGTGCTTTTCTGATAGTCCTACGATTTTGAATTAACAGAACACAATTTCTTTCGTCATTCTCTTCTGTTCAAAAACAAAATTGTGTGTTAGTGTTTCCAGCGTGTCACACAAGCATAGAAGAGAAAGAAAGAATAAAAAGAAAAATCTTCGCAGAAAACGTAACTCAAGTTGTGGATACCTGACAAGCATGTAATTTCTTTCCTCTCATTCTAGTACGTGTTTCGCTAATACTACAAGTTTGAAAATTTAAGCTGACAAGCTCAAGCGACAAGTTAAACCTTGAAGGATAAAGTTGGCCAGTAAAAGTGAGTCTCGCACAGGAGGAAAAACTGTTTCAAGTAATGGAATGAATGGAATAAAATGTTAAGCGCACCTTTGAGATAAAGAGAATGGGAATATTAAATTCGTCATTTTACTGGATTTCATAACATTTTTCACTCTCGTTTTTGGATTCCAGCTCTTTATTCTTTGCTTCTCGAGGATTGCATGTCTCTGTCAAGATTATGATGGCTTCGTTTAGCACACTGAAAACGTGGCGGGGGTTAGATGCTTATTTTTTGTGCAAGGAAGCGGTGAAAGCATTATTTTCCTCCACTCTGCGTATCGTTGCAGTAAAATGGCACTCCATTTAGGCGCAAGTGTGTTTTATATAGGAAATTAATAATAATTTTACATACCATATTTCCCCATAATAACTATAATTTTCCCATCTCGAGTCTTGAATAACATAAAAAGGTACGCCGCAACACTCACGCCTCCTTTTTCCGCAAGGAGAGACCGAGAAACCAGATCGTTTTTAGTATGAAAGAGAGCCATACACAACTACCGCATATGACATTGTAACGACTTCACTAAAACGACAATATATTCTCATTCTGTCACAAGGACAAACAAGCCATTGCTCTATTTATATTTACTTCAATTTCGTATGAAAATTTTCTTGGTGTACTCTATTTTTCCTGTGTATATAAGCCGTTACTTCCAGAAGATATATACACTCTTATCTGGCGAAAATTTAAACGTAAGCAAGCACCGAAAAGGGAGAGCTTTCGTAAATGTATTTTGTTTGGAACACACTTGCAGAAATGAGAAATAGGTGACTTTCATCCTTATTGCAGAATGTTGGTGACTCAACTTTGGCAAATATTATCATGTACCTATATGCTACTTTTGCGCTTTTCCTTCCATTACGTCTTGGCTGTGTCTTATTCACAATGCACAAACAGGAAAATTAGGCTGACACGAAGCTGACATTCATTCGACCTATATTTGCACGTTAGCATATAGGAATGGGAATCTATAGGATAACTATTTTGTTTGGGTCTAAAATAGTTGACTATGCAGCAACATACGTAGGCAATCTTCCTGGTCTTCTTATTGTACATCCGTTCCGTGTTGTTGTTTGCTTGTGTGGTGTTGTGAAAGTTCCACTTTTTCCTTGTTGCTGTTATTCGTTATCTTATAGGTTTCTTTGTATTATTGCGTTTGTCTATACATAACACTCCATTATTAGCAGGTCTCATGCTAGAAAACGAAAACAGTAATGCATACATGGCTGGGTGATAAGTTTGTTGGATGCAATTTCAGATGAAAGGTAGCGATGATGATAAAGGGCTCTGACTCAAACTCAAGAAACGAGGGAAAGGTACTTCTAGCCAAGGTGAACATTTATTTTGGTTCTGCTGTGTTCTTTCGAAAAGACCACGAGTAAACCATTGCGACATTCTATTTTTTCTGGATGCGCTGTAGGTCTTTCTCGTTGAAATGATTTAAAGGGCTTCGTCGCTCTTCTTTCAGCTGGTTCCATCCATAACGAGGTGCATATGTGGAAAGTGTCATAAACACTTTGAATTTTCCCCTCATCAGCAGTTTCACACCTCAGTGCAATGTAGGCAGACACGACATTATGCACGTTTGTTTTGGAAACTCAGTCTAGATAAAAATTGGCTTACGTCATCTCGTGCCTAAAAGCAGGGTGATGGAGAGTTGAAAGAAATCGAATTACAATATTGCAAAATCAGGTTTATGTAGCAATTGGTGTGAACATTTCATATGAATATGTCAAGAAAATTCTCTCCAGAGGGAAAACAAAAGTAAATATTGATTGTCACACAAAATGGTTGACATCAAGTGGAGCCCGGCTTTCCTCTGCAGGGTAGTTCGTGTGAAAAATGAAAATTGAAATGTCACATGAACAACGCTTGTGGTTTGACTATTGGCAGTTACAAAAGAATACTGTGTGCAGTGGTGTTTAATGAACCGGTGAACCAAAATACGGGGAGCTGGCACAACCTCGTGCTGATTGACTTGACAATAGCTGTAGTAATTATGGTTGCAGCCTAACTACCCATACACCAAAAAATAATGGCGAAGCAAGAGCAAAGAATATCCTTTGTACCAAAAATAAACATACCATCGCTCTGAAAGACTCGTAAAGCAGTCACATCTTCACAAAGAAAATTGTAGCACGTACCAATCTATTTCGAAAAAGTTTCATTTCCTTTCTTTTCTTGATTTTATTCAGCATCCAAATAGAAATGATACTAAATTTCTTGCCAATATCGGCACTATCGAAGATTTTTCCTACAGGAGACACGTTTCACTATCCCTAGTAGTTTCAACATTCATAACGGTTTTTTCGACGTCTTTTTCGGTGTGTCGTTTTCATTTTATCTGACTCTTTCTCTCCTTTCTTTATTCTCACAAAACAACTCCCTTAGCAAACTCAACACATTTGCCTTTCTCATTGCCATATGGCTCGGTCGCAGAGGTTGAATAAGAAGGAAGAAAAGTCGTAGTTAGCATTAGCATATGGGTGAAAGGCGAGTGAAAAGTGAAGCGTCGAGTATGAGCGAAAGTATCCCATCCCAAAATGTTTCTTACTACTTACCCTTTCCCCACTGGAAGGTCTAAAAATGCTCATTTTCCCTTTTTGCCTCCTCTGGGAGCAAAACTGAAAGGTACAAAAAAAATTCTACGTTTCTAACGTGTTTTTTGGAATGGACAATGAAAAGAAGATGCAGCAGCAAAATCTACACCTTTCCAGTACGACCAGGATAATATTCACTATCCTTTTGAAAATCCCTTTACTTTAGCCTTCCTCGCAATAGAAAAGGAAGCAATTTAGCTTACACTTTTGTACACTGTTTTATTTACCTTCTGATAGTAGCCATTATGTATAGAATTGTCTTATAAAGGACATGTTGTGGTACATTAGAAAGAGAAAACTCTTTTCACTGGTTTGTTTCTGTTCTCAAGTTTTTATTTTTAAAAAAGAAAAAGGAAAGAAAGAAAAGGTTTTTTATCTATGAAAAACGCTAAACCAATTTTTCCGACGGTTAAAACTCAGTTGGCTATTGGATATATGAGGAGGGGATCCTGAAAGGCATGCATTCATTTATTTTTATACCTTTTACAGCCAACTTGCAAGTGTACCTTACTCCGCAATGGGGTTTTGCCCTTGGCATGTGTACCAATGCTTTGTATTTGGTCGTGTTGGACTGTTTAATGTGGCACTGCTGTTGCTGACTATGCAGTTGTACTAAAATGCATGTCATAACCGTATAGGTTTCTGTTTTTTACCAAAAAAGAGGAAAAAAAGTCTTCTATTCGATAAGAAAAGAGTGCCCCTTCGAGGCATCACCAAGTGATATGAATATGGTGGATGTGAAAAAGAGCTTATTTCCACTTTCCTTAGAGGCTATAGCCAGATTGTTAGTGAAAAAGGGTACTAGAAGAAAATAAGTTTTTTTTGAGAGGTCTGTTAGTAAAGAGTTTTTTGCTTTTACGTTTTGGCTGTCTCTTTCAGTTTTCGTATGTATCTATTATGTATATTTTTTACCCTGATCTTTTTCTCATGCTAAAATAGGCAATCTTTGCAGTGTTTCATGCTGTTAGAATTCTCTGTATTAGGGTTGTATTTAATAATATAAAAAAAGTTGAAAGAGATGCACACATTATGTAGTCTATTTGTGAGAAGTGGAGAAAAAAAGAGACCGTCAAAGTTGAAGCTTTAAAAAATAAAGTTTTCGAAAATGCAGGCATATGCGCGAAAAATAACTTGAAGAGGCACTTGTACAAACAAGAAGTCCACCGAAGCATAGAGGAAATTAATGTGATGCAAGAAATTGACGAAGAGTTTCTCCTGGAGAAGTTTTGCACTCGAAACAAAACTGGCAAGCAGTCACTTTCATTTTATGCCCAACTTCACGGCAAAACAAGGCGCTCCACGGAAAAGGAGTAAAATATGTTGAAGCATTCATAAAAAATGGAGAAAAAAACGATAGAGTGATGCCAAAAGTGACTTTGTTCTTGTACGATCCTCCCTTCTACTTTTGATAATAGCAAAATGTAATCGAAACCTGGATAGCTTTATGGTTGCTAAATTTTTACAACATTTCGCTCTCAATCGGGTCAATACGCAATACGCACTCGCGTTTTGTATTCAACCTTTTTGGCCGAATTTTTTTACGTATGCAGTTCTTGTGTGATTTTGTATTCCCGTATGTTAAAGTAAGCAAGAAGTGGGGCGTGATTGATGATTGATATCGCAACAGGATAATAGAAGTATGGATTGAGTGACAGAAGCTCAGTATGAGACTCCTCCTGATTTCCTATGCATGATACAATTGAAGTATTTTTTCACAAAACAATTTTTTTATTTTGCTTTTTTCCACAAAAAGATGGGAATATTGAGGGATCCATGTTTTCTTTGTTATTGGAAATATAATTCCCCTCAATCACGATCAGCCAGCGAGTCTAGTGAAGTAGAAGTTGAATCTATTTTGTATTAGGTTGTTGGTGTAGGTTCAAGTGAGCAAGGAAAAACTTGGTTTCAAAAAGTCTGGTGGAAGGAATGTCAGACAAGTGTATGGATCTCATTCAGCTAGCTAAAGTGATCCACTTAAGTACGCATTTCTTCAAAATGTCATTTCGCATTTTTTCCAGTCCCTTCGCTTTTAATATGCCAAAATATATCATATATCAAATCCCCACGCTATTCAAGCTCGTTTGAAGTGAAAGCTCGATCTCGGACTGTTATTTCCTTTTCAGCCCTTTCTCGTTTCTTTGTGCTTGTCGTTTGTATTGTTGTTCCATTGATTACAATGCAGACAATGCAATGGTTTAGCTAAGCAAGTGCTGGTAAAATCATGTGAAAAAATTATGATTTTCAGCCTTCACTTTTTACGTATGTATTCAAATTCGCACTTTTGTTATACATATTTGACTATGTCTTGCTGAATTACTAAGTAGCAAAATATGGCAGGACTGGAGATTTTTATCGTAGATTTCGCGAAAGTTTAAAAATAAAAAGTGTAAAACACATGATACACATATAAAAGTCAGATGCATGTAGATGCATTTGGCCTGTTAACGTCAAAACCATAACAGCATGACAATAATATGGTACTCGTGTCAATTCGGGTGCCAAGAACCTTAGAACATCACTGCATGAATTCCTCTTGCCATGTTCTCTCTCTCTCTCTCTTCCTTTCTCTAGTTTATAAAAGACCTTTTTTGCAGTTATCCCTATCATTATTCTGTCGACATTCACTACTCACGTCTTACCAAATACAAGCAATCTTTAGTGTGATCTTTCTCGCAACTTCCTCAACAATTTATTCTTTATCCTCTCACTCGCCCACTTTCCACGTCTGCATGTTTTTTATTTGTTAATATTGCAGATTTATTCCTCGCTTTTTATATTTTTTATGCAGAAACAAGAAGAACGCTAAATCTCAAAAGGATGCTGTAGTTTCTTTTTATCATGCACACCGTGTTTGTATCACTTCCATCACCTCGTTTACCCTAGCAAAGGGAAGAAAAAGTTTCTTGGCATCTTTCGAGCCGTAAAGGATACTTATTCGTTTTTCATCAACAAAACTTGTCTTACTGCTGAACGACTTGACTCTTTTGAAAAGTATTAATAAAATATACGGATGCAAAAACGTTGGTAAAAATACATTTCTTTTTTGTTCAAGTGTATTCAAGCCACACACTTACGTGCAGTTTTTGAAAGGATTAACCAAAGAACATAAAACGAAGAAAGCACGACACTAAAAGGATGTATAACGATAAACAGGATACATTACAGATAGATATAGGTAACCCTCTCTTGCTGACATCTGACAAAAGTGTTGTTTCCTTTTTTATACATTTTTATTCTCGATCCTCTCGCTTTTCCAATTTGTGAATAGCATAAGAAATTGGAAACAGTAGGGGAAATCATCATCCAAGACGACGTTTAAATTGCAGAGAATGTTGCCTACCTTTTTTTTTATCCCGAAAACGTGCTTCATTTTTCTAAACGATGTACCCAAAAAAACAAAGTCGTGAATTTTTTCAACCAATCCATTGAAATACTCTTTGACAAACAAGTAGAGACCAAGACATATGCATTATGATGTCGTGTTTGTGGCAGTGCAGAAAATAAAGAGGTTGGAATAAAAAACTAAAAGTTCATCCACTTTGTCGTGTCTTTTCCCTCGAAGAAGAAAAACTGGTAGTAAAAATTGTATTGCTCTGGCTCATTGGTTTTTGCCGGTACCCAGCGTTTACATGCTCCTAACTCACTGCAGATTATTTTGATGTTGGAACGGGCTGATCCGTAAGGAGAAAATAAAAAAAGGGAAAAAGTGAGCAAGGAAGATAGATGCGAGGAAACTAAGGAAGAAAAAAAGAAAATAAATGCGTTGTAAATATAGGGCAATCATCCATCCGGTTTATTCCATTTCCACTTTTCTATAGTTGCGACTAAGAAAACTATAAAGTCTATTTTTAAAGGATATAGAAGTCTAAAGAGAGTGGTTAAACTACACTTACTACATGTAAAACTGTACGTCTATGAAAAAGCTATAAATTCCACTTTTTGCTTGTCCTCTGTCAGGTTTGGGAGTACACAAAAATGTAACTCTTGTACTCCTCCTGTGCGCCTCTCATATTAAAGGGTCTTGATGGAACACACCAAAAATGCTTATCAGAGGCAAACGTGCTATTGGTGTACACAAAATGATAAGGAGGATGTAATGCACAGTACGTACTTTAGTTTACTATCACATTTTTTTGCTGTCTGAATGTGATTTGCAGGCACTAGTGGCACACTGCAGTGGTATCTGTGGCGGTAGCAGTATGTCAGTCAGACACAGGGCGTAGGAAATGAATGATACTTTTATGGTATCGTCTTCTAATGCCTATTTCTAGGAGTACCCACATTCTTAACTCATCTGAAGGTGAACAGTTGTAATAAAGTTTCAGAAATGTTTTTTTTTCTGCAAAAGGAAGGAATCAAGAAAATGAAAAAAACGTATAAAAGGAAACGTTCAACAGAGCATAACGCATGTTTTCTTCTTCTCTTCTTGTAATATCATTTTTTCGTGGTACAGCGACTTACTGACTGGGTGAGCTGGTGAAAAAGAGTTTGTAGACTGCTTCATCGTGATCATGGTAGACTGGTTATACGAGCGAATGAGTACACTGGTGACTTACTGACTAACATTGTAGGGTAAAATTCATGTGCTTTGGAGTAACACTTGTGACTGGTGTACAAATATACGTGACATGACACATCCTAAGAAACGTGAGAGCTACAATTTTTTATTTACGTTCGGGCAAACGAACTTGCCAGGCTTGGTGATTGTCACACACACAACATACAACGCAATCAAAGTGGTGAAGTTGTTTGGCCAGAAAAATACTGCATTATGTATAGTTTTCTATGAGTATATTAGCGTAATGGAATGGTAATGTGTGAATTATTGATTATGTGACAAGCGACATAAATCACGCAAAAATCACTGTCACTAATATTTCGTTTTTTATGTTTTGCCAGTCTACGTTTCGAAGGCCGGTGTTATCTTTTTCTTGCTGTTTATGGTACTCTCTTGTATTGCGAGTTTATAGACGTGAATTTCGAGATTGGGACCATGTAAGTTGAAAACATCACTGAAAGCTGGGATTTTCATAGACGGGATACGTGCAACCTAAATAATTCCGTTTCAGGAGCAGCAGGGTCGTGACAACCGCGTGTATCTGCAATCCATAGGGATTGAGTTCGACTGGCTTTCTTCATTTTCTGCAGAGCAGTTACCAATCTTACTTCTCGTGACATTTGTACAATCTATTAAATGGAAAGCACATAATTATTTCCTGTGTTAACTTGCCAAATATTTTGGGGGTTAATGTCATCTTGTTTAGTTCAGTCGGGATAACAGGAAAGAGAAGTGTTATGTTACCTAATTTGGGTCATCGTCTACTACCATTTTCTCTATTTTCACTTTCTGTTTTATTATTTTGATCACAAATCACATGGTGAAGTCCCACTCAAGATCTCAGGCAAAGCAGAGCAAGCCTCATTATTTTCTCTGCATGTGTAGCCTATATTTTTCTCGTTAACTCTCACTCTCGTTTTGTCGGTTGTTTTTTTAATGCGGCAGCAACACCAAATAATGTTGTTACAAATGACCTCTTCCTATTTCCTTCCATGTTTAGCCCGTGACCTGAAAAATATTATGTAAAACAGGAGCAAGGAACAAGTGCACACTCGACTGAAATAATATTATCTTCCTAAAGTGGAATGTAATAACAACTACACTTCTCTAAATTATGACCAACTAGTGAGCTTCCAGTCACATCCAAGATTTTCCCCTTCTATTTACTTCAGCCAGGTCAAGCTACACACACGAGCCAAAATTGTTTTTATAATGAATACACATACTATATTTCGAGCTTAAAAGTTTATTACAAGATGACATCTAATATTCTTTTGTAAATCCTTATCTCTTCTTCGGAGCTCACGAGTTTACAGGAAAGAATAATGGCGAGCTTATTACATTTTCAGTTTATTTTTTAAAACGTTGACTTTGACCGTGTACCTAAAATGAGACGAGTGTATTCCTGGTACTTCAGCATAACAGAATCGTCTATTGTATCCGTACAGCACACTTAGATTACCGATTTGATAGCATATAAATATCCACGTAATCTAATAATCATCTTTAGTATCCAAAATTGTGTCGGGGCTTCTGTATCTCTGCAGATTCTACTAGCCAAAAAAGTTACGGTACTTTGGAGAGATAACAGATTTTCGTACAACTATTACATGGTTGTTACCATTATTGTTATTGGCTGGGATTCACTCAAGGCAAAGGAACTCAGGAGAAAATAAGAAAATCGGTTAAAGGAAGAAGAAAAAGCTGGCTTTTAATACTTCAAAATGGAAATGACAACGTCCTTGTATTTCAGTTCGCAGAAAGAAAGGCAATAGTGATGTATCATGAAGACGAAAAAAGGAGATTTTTCTGGATGATATTACTTTTGTTATTACTATTACGATTCTCAGTTTTTTTAAGAAGAAAAAGCATGATCGTAAAAACATCTTTTGGATGATTCAAACATAATATAGATTCTTCCGGTTTGGTCATAGAGTTTGAGTGGAATACAATAAACCTTGGTCTGCCCCGGGATACTCCCACATACTCAGGCAATCATCATTCATGCATACATTATGAAGATATTTTGGGGAAAAGTTTTCACTGATGTATTTTATGCTCTGTTGGAACGGTTAGAAAGCTTTCTCCTGGCGTGTTGGACGTTTTTTTCGCGAAGATCTGATAGGAAAGGAAGTGGACTTTTTTTTCATTTAAAGCTGGGACTGGTCGAGCAGTACATTTTGAGCATATATTGTACATGATTGCATTACACATGGCTAGTTTTGTGTATTGTTGATGGCGGTGGCGATAGCATCTTTATGCTTGGTTGGACACTACCTCTGTGGAATATCGAGTCGAGAGAGAGGAAGAGAGAGACTTCACGTGTCACGACCTCTCTCTGGCGACTTTCTCTTTTTCCGATGGCATGAAGGGATGCCCCTTTCTGTTTTGACCAGGCCAGAAACTTACAGCTAATGGGTATGACATGATATTGGCTAAACCTATTATATCCTTGGTTATACGTGAGGCCTTTCGATGTGCTATTTTCGTTAAAAAAGAGGTTTTATACAGTTGCAGCTGCCACTGTTATTGTAATAATATGCGGTGGAGCATGAGGTTGAATACGTGATTTGGGATGCTACATCACTCTCACGGCATATGGCGTTTGGTTCAGCAAAATGAATGTAGAGAAAAAGTCATGGATATGCATGTGGGAAAATAAAGAAGTATCATCATCATCAAACTTGATCCAACCTTACCAAATACGACAAGCAATATTCTGTTCGCCCAAAACTTTCTCTTTTTCCATTGAATGAAAACGAGCGTAGAGCAATTACCGCGAAAAGCAGAACAGACAACGACAGAAGCAGTATCCTCACTTCTGCTAGATAGAGAACTAATGCAGAAAGTCACATTCACCCTGAATTGTATGCATTTGTGTGATTGTAATACAATGTGAAAGTCCCATAATCTACGTTTAAAACATATGTATACATTGCAACTCTTCTCAAACTGTGTAATAATTTTTTAGTGTAAGCGAAGTCATGTAAATTTATGTGATTGTAGGAACACGGAAAAGCTAACATAATCATATGAAATGGAAACTACATTATTTACAAGTTACCCATTAGTGAGAAAAAGAGAGAAAGTTGAAAATTGCAATAATTTTCCTTCCTTTTCCTCGCATTAGAAGAGTGCAAGCCAAAGGAAGGCTTCGTTTACACGAAGAGAGAGAGAGAGAAAAAAAAAATCATAAATGATGTTATCAGTTTTCTGCCTCATGATTTCATCCTTTCCCTTTCCACCCTTCTCTGACAAAAGACACTAATGCATTTCACATTTGTAACTTTGCATAACATCATCCTCCTCTTTAATATGGGTGCATTTATAACAGCGTGTTTTCCCTAAATGAAAGAATTTTCTAATATTGATGATAATATCTCACACGGGAGCACAAGGTTTTCCGTGGCTGGGACTATCCCAGTCAGGATTGTTGCTAGACAGTCCGATCGAAAATGCGATGCTTTCTTCAATTCATCTATAGGAATGGAAACTTCCCTATAGAGAGGAGCGGGAACATCAACTCCCACTGGGATCCAGTACATTTTCTCATTGAGCCTATTAAAATTCTTGTTCTGTAGTTCAACTTATTATGCGCTTATTGCTTTGAAATACCTGCATGAGTTTGGTACTGACATGAAAGCAGGCAATATTCAGCAGAAAAGATTACAACGGCAGTTCTTTTCCCGCTGTTGCGTGCAAACGAAAGATATTTTGTGGCTGGAGAAAGGGTAGACGAAAACATTTGCCACGCCAGTGTGCATGTGGTGGCAGGTCCATGCTGTGTGATAAGGAGTGGGTATGTGTATATAGGGGCTGTTATAAATGACAAGTGCAGAATAAGATCAGCCAAGGCGAGATTCCATCTTATGTAACCCATGTTATATTGACATAACGATTTGCATCTTATTCCAAGTCCGAGCGATGTGGTGGCCTAGTTCAGATTTAATCCAACAATCGTGTATAGCTAGGTTGTGGTGAAAGAACGCTCCTGTAGTATTCCGTCACTCTCCCAACTTTTTATAATTTTACGTGTGAAATTACTCCTGAAGTGTATCACATTTCGTGAGGCTATGATCAATACTGAATTAAATGCTCAAAGTCTTACAAAATACGACTGAAAACTCGTACCAAATAAAATATGTAGTAAATTTTTATGGAGGTAATGAGTTCTAGAAATAAAATACTAACATAAAAGACCAACCAAACCTAAAAGAAAAATATGAAAGTGTGGAATAGCACGCACTTTTTGTATTCTTTCAAACCAAACAAATCTTATTACAAAATGGTTGATACATAAAGTTTATGAATACATATATATATAGGTAATTCAATATACGAAATGAAAAGGAGTGATATTTATCATGCATGAATAGAATATAAAAAGAGTGAACAAAAAAAACAGTTATCAACATTTTTATTTATTCCGACAAGTCATGACATTTTGCCTCGCAGGGATGCAGTGCACGTAAGTGTACATGTAAAGTGGTCACAGAAAACGTCGGAGAAAATTGTGTTTTTGGTGAAATCGAGCCATGAAAACTATTTACGTCTTTAGGAGAAGGGAAGAAACTGAGTTAGTCAAGCTACGAAAAAGGAGAGAGAAAGAACGAGGGAATGCTGCTTGGTGTCGGTGGTATTACCAAGTAGGGTCATACGTTTGACTTACAACTTATTACTATCTTTCTTTCCTGTCCTCAGTCCGGTTAGAAATTACATCAATGCATACCGAGCCTATACCCTGTTGTACATACATAGTTACTAAAATGTATGAGTATTCAATAGATTTGGAAGAGAGGAGCCCAAATGCAATATTTCCGGGATTATCTAAATGGAGCATGTAACCACATCATCATGTATACTGAGAGAGACAAAATGTCATACGGGTTCCGTACCTTTATGACAACAGAAGACTTTCGGTAACACTTTGCCCTTGATCATGAAAAGCGTTGCCACAAATAAAACAAAAGTTGTCCACGTGAGCCCACAATCAACATCATTTAGCTCACGCTTATCAATATCAATTATATTCTGACGTTTCTGCGCAGCCTATGAGTTACCTTTTGAATTTCGTTTTGCAATGGAAGACATAAAACAAATATACTCACTTGGATAAGCTTAGTAATAGACAACGTTTATCGATTGAACTCTCCCGTTGCTCATAAATACAGATGGGTGTCACAAAATATACCCGCTTACAAGGCGTGGCTCAAAATATTAAATAATGCACGCTGATAATGAAGAATTCGACCTTGGAAATGCCGATGTCTCCATAATTTATTGACATGAAGATATGAAATAATTCATTAATATCGGTATCATTACATATTGTTTTTATCTCAAAAGTTTTGGAAAATGAACTCAGTATAATGTTTCGATCACGTCAACATAATTTTGTACCCTATCATGACAAATTATTTACTTGACCAGCAGTTTACAAAGCTATACCTTAATTCTCCACAGGTAAACAATAATTGGCTTCAGGCAAACAGTAATTCTACATACCGGGAATAGAATTCAGAGCTTATAATTATTTTTGTTCAAAAATGTTTCTTGGTAAAGTTCAGGAAATTAATTTACAACATAATCTTTCCACATATGATGTGAAATTTAACATTTATGCTAATGTATGCATATTTATATTAGCGAAACATATATTTTGTTTCCTTCGATGACTCCGGCGCTGCTGGAGAGAACAATAATGTATAATTAAAAAATATAGAAAATCTATTCAATATGATAAATAGGTATGTATCTAGAATTCAATATGATTTCAGACGTGTACGTTGTAATAACAATAGCATATGGGAATTTTCCCAAGATAAAAATCGTTAGGCACATAGAGCAGCGTAGGCATTTACTCAGACAGACTACATAATGGACAAATATTTCAACATTTAATGCAACGAACATACAAGTGCGTTCTATTTCTATACGACTTACTAAATCAATGCTTCCTTATTTTAGCTCACCTTTATTAATAAACAGTGAAACTTGAAATTATACTGATTTCAATTCTGCTACAAATATTTTATAACGAAGCTTTGGTTCAGCTGAAATGCATGACATTGCATTTATTGCATGAACGCGTAAAATACTATATGCGAACTGAATATTCTAAGTTCTATTTTTTTACATTCCATATCGTGTGTCAGAGAGATAGGTGCAAAGATCGAAGGTTTGATATGAACAAATACCTGGCAAAATCATTCTCATATTTTCATGTTTGACATGATGGGTGAATGAAACTTTACGTGTCCGTAGTAAATTGGAAAATTGAACGACAAGCAGATACACATACCGGCAGCGAAAGGTATGTAACCAGAAATCTATACGTGATTCCCAATTAAAGTTATGTATAGAAAATTTCTCATCAATCCGGTTTACTTTTTCAAAGAACATAAAAGCAAATGAGCATTATATTTAGTGAAGGATTCTTGGGTAGGTTACTTTATTCCCCTACAATTTGTAAGGTACAGAGTTGATATCTTTACCAGTTATTAGCTAATTGGAAACGAATGGAACAAATCAATGAACAATGGGCTGGTAAAGCAATTCAAATTTCAAAACAAGGGAAGGAAATATAAGTAGGAAACACAAATTCAAAATGTACTTTACCTAATTTGTCACATGATCATGATGTTCGATGAATCATGAATTTAAATGAACACGTTCATGAAGTTTAAAAGCTCTACGCTTCAGTCACGTTGAGTATCGCAAAGTCTTAAGAGCCTTGCTGGTTCAGGGATTGCTAAGTTTACATAAAACATTTTTTTAACTTTCAAGACAAATGCGTTTATGATTAGACAAGACGTGTAGTATAATCGAGTAAGCGTTTGTTTACGCTAAGCACAGACAACAAACAGAAGTACCCATCGAGAAAGAAAAGATGCAGTTACACAAAAACACTTGACTCGTTTTTAAGCTAAAAGTAGATTTGATCATGGTAAATTGAGACGATATTATCGCTAAGAAAAACCTTTCTGGCATTGCTTTATTAGTCTTGATGGTGTTGCTTTTGAAGTGATCAGGTAAACAGGAAAAGGGAGTTTCAAAAATGTTGTTGTTTTTACACCTTACATAGCACAATTTTAGAATTTCATTGCAAAGCATGAATTGAGCAAAAAAATCGTTCTAACAATTTGAACAGGTACGCGTGCACTTCTATCCCAAATGAAAACGAAATATGAGAAGGTGTGCTCGCTCACAAAACTATTATCCGCTTTAACTTCCTTGATAAAGGAAAAAATAAACGTATGAAAAGAGTAAATATTAGATCTCTTTTGTCTCTGTCAACTAGTCAAGCCCTCTTAGAAACGACTCATCATCCATGTTGTCAACGGTGTCGTTGTTTTGTCATCATAATTTCAAAAGTTTGTAAGGAGAACTATATAGCATAGCACTCGACCAAAAACAGTTTTTCCAAGTCAAGTATTTTTGTAGAGTCAGGGTACAGAAGGAGAAGTGAGTGATGAGGATGATGATTGTGGGAGTGCCTCCTTTTTAAAGTTTAAATTACACGACTCATCTTCTGTAAGCTTGTGAGCGTTATCATGATAGAGTTTTTGAGACGTAAGCAGGGATGAAAAAGTTGTTTGCTATATCTTTTAAAAATCGACAATTTAATATAGGACACCACTGGTCACACTATTATGCGTTTTGTCAGAACTCGGAAGGAAATTTGTTTGAAGCAAAGCGACACAATGACGTTACGCAAAAGTTATGAAGTCATAATACTTCATCAAGCGTGCTATGAAACGACAGATTTATATACATCAGTCAAAAATGAGATCATGTTTTTAGTTGTTTTAAATGAACAGCTTTAAAAAAATGTGCATCCAATAAAGCCCGTAACAGTTTTTCAGGCTCGCCAATCAACTTGTACTGCAAATCGCATGAACCATATTAGCAGGTTCATGTTCATACCAAATTACTGATATTGATATGATTACAGAAGCGATTTGCTTGTTGCTATCATGCATTTGTTCTAATATTTCCGGATGTAATGATTTGTATCAATTTAACGTGAAAAGAAAATTGAATCTTGGTTAAAATCTTACCACCGACTTTTGCTAGTTCATAGCGATACTATAAGCTTCATTGATATATATTTCTTCGAGATTATTACCTTTTCCTCATTTTGCCGCGCAATTAATTTATCCCAGGATGGTAAAACTCTCACCTCATTAAAACCCAACCAAGTGTACAGATATATCCTGAAGATAAGTCGTTGATATAGGTGGGTAAATTGGAGGATCAAACATTGGCAAAACTTCCGTTGCTGATTTTACGCTTGTTTTTAAAAATACCTCGTAGGAACAGAAAGTATTTATTTTCTGCTTTTTCCATGTGTCAAATGATAAATATCTGATGTTGATTTAAGCGGCTTAAAAACAGTAGTGGCCGAACGGACGTAAGCCTTTTCTGAATACACTATTCTAACTCATCGAATGGACACTAAGCACTTTTATGTAATCCGTAAATGTAAGGTTACCCAACAAATCAAACGAAATCAAATTGATGGAACAGATTTATGCGAGTCTGAAATGCACTGTGCCGCGCACAAAAGCAATAAACTGATTTGTAAAAAAAGCTCAAGTTTGAGATAATTGCAATAAAAGTCATAATACGCCAGTATAGCGTAAAAAAGGAGAAAACGATAATTTATTTTTGTTAGTCTAGGAGTAGGTACGTAAATGTCTGTCGTAATATTATGATTTTAAGTGTAGTACATATATAAAGTCAGTAGTCCATTATACTAGTTCTACTCACAATGATTAGAGAAGTTCCTCGAGATATATTCGTTTTGATGGGAAATTGTAGAAGGGAGTGTGCATGTTTATCATGCCCTGTGTCCTGGTTTAGGTGTCCTTATGAAAGCGCATAATGTGTTTCTTTACTTAAATTTGTACTTGTGTTCACAGTGTCTTCCATGGAACGCTTTCAATGAAATGATGCTAACAGGAGAAGTCAAAGTTCAAACAAGATTTACCAGTGAGTGAGTGAGTTTGCCAGCTGTCAATGCGAGCCACAGATTTCGCTGACAGTGGAGTCTCAGATGCCATCACAATTTTCATTGAATAACGGCTTTCATACAGAGTAAAAATGTTAGTTTGCTCGGCTGAAATGAAAATAAATCGTTGAAACATCTTCGTTCAGTGTAGACAGGATATATTCTGTTCAAGGCAGTTTAAGCTGACAATCAGTCTATACAAACGAAACGGATAATTTGAAAATTGCACATGTGAGCTTCTAATTTCTCTTGCTTGTTCCTTTTTGGCATACAATGCTAGTACAAATTTTGAGTTTGTTGGTTGCACTGCTCCAAATAATGACGTGACGCATTTGCTCTTTGACGATGTAATTGTGAATGTGCAGTTGTTCGCTTTTCACGAATCACTCGACATAATCAGTGCGAGTGAAGACCAGTCGAACAGAGGGAAAATGAAATGAATAATACATCAAAAACGAATCTATTCAAATACATAATAGAACATTTTAGGCAGACCTGAGAAGCAAAACATAAGCGTACACATCCTGGGAACAACTACGCCAATCTACATAACAGACTTTGGTGTTGTGGATGTTTCTAAACACGAACGTACACCAAATTACAATTCTGACATCTTTTTCCAACCTATAGCAGGGCAATTTTCATATGACAGATAACATTTTTGATAATTACTGTCATGTTATACGCTATACTTCAGCTGAGTTGTACGAACTCGGATTGGTGTACTCGGCAATTTGTTGGAGAAAATAACAGCCTTAACTGCACTACTTTGGCAAGTCAGTCTTCCAACAAAATTATACTGTGTCACTCATCATCATCTGTGTTTATTGCCAGAAAACTCTGCAGTAGAGCATTTTAGCAAAGTTTAGTTTGCCATTGTTTGGGGTGAAGAATCATCATAATAGCAACATTCACGATGGTATAACAATGATGGATTCCTGGCACGACTTGGTATACAGTATATAAATACATCAACACAAATATAATTTAATTTATGGTTCGCTCGCATTATACGAAAACTAATATACTATTATATTACTATTTCATAATTCAATCATAGGCTGATCTTGTACCTACGTGTACTTACCTACCTACCTAAGTGACATCCATAGAAAATTACAAGTTTTATAAGCAAAAAGAAACTTTTCCTCTGGTTCTGCACGGTTGCATATTTACACCTGTGAGTCAGAAAGACAATAGTGTTAACAAAAGAGAAGGAAAAAAACTGCAACGATATCGAATTTTTATGGTTACAATTATTTCTAATTCTTTCTGTGTGCGTGTTGTGTTCATGTGTGCTGGTCATAAAGAAGCCATTTACATTTTTGTGTACATTGTCCATTATAGTAATGGTCTATGTGTTTGTCCAACTTTATAAGAATCTACCTATAAATAAATACGACGGAAAGGTAACGTCCTTTCTATTTTTCTAATGTCATCTGAGCAAGTGAATATAATGGAAAATCCCTCATAAAGACAGAGTAGAAGCGATGATGATTGTAGCAAAAAAGGACATTTAATGTAGTTGTGTTTGCTGTGTGGGGAATGGGAAAGTGTTACTAAAACACATTAAACTGCCTAGATATAGAGTAAACAAGGTAAAATGGATTATTTGCGAAGTTTATGTGGACATTAACCTGTAAATGAAATGCATTACTTGGAAGCTTCGTTGTGTTGTAGATGCAGTGCCAGAAAGTATTCATTTTTTATATGAGATGTGCACTTTGTAGTGGGTTCAGTTTTATTTTTCTGAAGAAGTTTCTGTGTGCAAGCGACAATTCGCCAAAACAACCCTGAAAATCACGATTGTTATGGATGGTATGATTATCATGAAATTGGTAACAATTTTGTGTAGGAAAAAAGCGAAAAACTGGCTCTTCTTTTATGGTTTAATAGGCAATATATGAGGGAGCATTTTGCAAAAAAGAACCTTATACGTTTTGCAAAGTATAATGAAAATGAACGAAGGCGTTCTAAGATTTATGGCGAGCGTAAAAAATTCATACTGTAAAAAGTCCAATAAAGACCATAAACCGATACATACCACATTTATCTTGCATACATTCCTACATACTGGGACTAGGTATGTGTGATGCTTAATACCGTTATCCATACGACTTTCAATAATGCTTCATGCAAAAGAATATTTAATTACAACTAAATTAAATCCGGTCGGTAAATTTTGTTCTTTTGCATTGTCCCAGTGTTCATTTTGCGATTTCTTGATGTGAGCTGAAGATATATGTTTTCTTCCTAAGGCGGCATGTGTAATAAAATGTTCTGGCACAAATAAAAAGTAATGCCAACTGAGTGTGTGTTACATATTTTAGCCAGTCACATTGCCTTCCTTTTTCATTACAAACTCATTTGATTTTTGTATCAGTTACGAATAGGCCTATATCAGTGGCTCGGATCGCAATAAAATATCCTTAGTTATTTCAATCTGATTAGAATGACATGCCTTACTATCACCAGCGATTCATTAGGATGATGAATAACACTATCTGGCAAGGGAGTTAAAATTGTAAGCGGCCAAAAGCATTATTAATCCATTGCTGTGGGGTGGAAATTGAAGATTTAGTATTCTAATTCTGACTTGTAAAAGTGAAGTGATATTTGTATGAGGACGCATCTAGCTAAGGACGGTGCTTTGTTTCATGTTGCACTTTTGTTCAATGACCGACTTCTATGCACCCGAGGAAATGAAGTTTACAATTAATTTTTCTTTCAGTAAAGCTTCATTCTTATCTTTCAGAGGTGCCCCTTAAGGTTGTGTAAAAAAACAGTATGAACTGTTTGTAGAAGATTGAAAAAAGCTGATTAGATTATCAATGACGATTGTATAACTCAAGTTTAATTAAGCTCGTCTCGTTGTTAACCAGCCACCCCTGAAGAGCAACGTTTTCTATGTGAGTATTCACATTTTGCGATGCACTCACTACAAATTTCATTTTCATAACGTGACTTCATACAATACATCGCATAACACATAAAGTCGGGTTGAAGGTTGAAGCAGTCGATGTTAGATAAGTCTTCTTTTGTGATAATATAGCAAAATGCGATTATACAAGACTGCGCGGAGCTGTTCAATTTCGCCACGACAGTAGCAACGGTTATTACTCGGACCTGAATAGTGAATGGTTATGAAAAAATAACATAATAATATTCTTATATGCTTCTAATAAAATTCACTAGCAATAATCACTCTGATTTTTCTAGTCGGCAACAGAAGCTCAAAACTAAATTACTTTTTTCTATAAAAATCTCTTCATAATACACACGTAACTTGTATACGTGGGGATTAAAGTCTCTAACGAAAATGAACTTTTTTATATGAAAAATGGAAAGTTTTCTTCCTTTTTGTACCAAAAGTAATCTCTGGTAATAGCAAGAGCATAAACGGTCATTATGATCATTACCACTTCTGGTAAATTTGTTCACAAGCTTGTAACCTGTCAAACATGGTTGGCTATTCCACTCCGTTGGCACGAGTTTGGCTTTCTCATGTACTACAAATGGGCCCGTTCAGATAGTTTTAGTTCCATCCACGGCAGAGAGCATTCACACACGTGAAGCGAAAAGCGGCTTTTAAAACTTTTTTTGATGGTGCACCATGAACAATGGAAAATCCTGCCAAGAAAATAATATATCGCTTATGATGATGATAATAAGCATATTAGCAGTAATAATGCAAAATATATATAAAAATTAAAGGCATACACACACTAGGATTAAATAGATGGTTGTACTTCTTAAATCATCATTTTTACGCGATCATAATAAGCGCATAAACATGCAAACTTTTTTTTACATCCCGGTCTCGTATACCTATGTTTAAAGTGCCAAGGAAGATAGTTAAGGTGAATATGATGCAAAATATATATTTTTAAACTGTAATGAACTCTGTTGAACTTTTCTGCACTTGTTGCACTGTCTTTATCAGATTTTGTTTTCGAAAACGGGTCGTTGTTGCGAGTGATAATTGTGTCGTCGTAAGACATTCGGAGCGTCTTGTAGCAGGAAGTTCTTTTTGAGTTGTGCACGACTAGGATTTTGTCCATTTAATATTGGCAAACACTGCTTACAATTTGGACAGAAGATAAGGGTTATAAATACGACTCACATTTTTATATAGGGTGTCTGACTTGACTTTGATGCATCCATTCATCTGATTCATCCGTATATGCTTCCAACTTCACCCAAATAATTCAATTCTAATTTAATATTTTCAAAAGCAATGCAGACTTCAATTTTCAACGTCTACTTTCTAAACTATGTCCTGGCAAAATTTTGTGTTTTCAATTTGCGGTAACATAAAAAACCAATAAAATATTGACAATTGACTTCCTATACTCCTCACTTCTTACGCGCGAACAAATTTACCACGTATTTACACAGGTCTTTTTGTGTGCTACTAAAATTTAAGTAATGACGCAGGTGTACATAGGTGATGACATAACCCTTCGTAAATGTAAAGACAAACATTTTCAGATGCATAAATGTAAAAAAAAAATTATGCTGTGAAAATCAGCGATCATTACTTCTTTCAACTTTTTACAAAATGCTTGAATGGCGACATGTCAAATATTGAACGATGATTTATTCTTTTGTCATGCAAGGAATTTCTGAAACTATGATGCATAAACACGCATAGCGTTCCGATCAAATTCAAAGTGGCGAATGGTAGCGAAAAATTGTTTTACGTAGGTAAATAAAGTTATTGTACGTGTACAATGCAGTATTCTAACCCAATCTGCTACACTTCATTCCATGTTTCCAATATCATGTCCCGTGCAAAACACTGCATGACTAAGTAATCACATTGCAGTATTATAAGAGTTATGTAATACAGGATTTTTGTCACTTTTTTGTAAATAGTTTTAGTAAAAAAAAATGTACAGGAACGTTCGCACACGAAAATGAGTCACGTTTAGTATCACGCTACACTATTAAGTGTATGTATTAGTGGGAACGTTAGTAGATAAAAATATTGAATACATACAAAAGATAAACAACTAAATGTGTTGTTTACTACATACCTACTATCATATTTTTAAGGCTGTTTTAACTATCATGTGATTAATACTAGTGTTAGTCAGCTGTACTTTTGAAGAAACATTGTTTTCTTAGAGGAAGTTAGCTATCAAAAGTCATTACTGGAGATTAGCTTTTTGGAACAATTAGGCAGTTAAGATAGCAGCAGCTAGCAAAAAAAATTGTATGTATACAACAAAGACTGCTTAGTACCTATGTACGACTTGTTTTTTTTTAACAATTCACTTTGCGTAACTATGCAACATTGTTTCAGCGTCTGGCAATAACGTCTGGTCCTAGCAAATTACATTCTAGCCGTTACCAGTTACAAAACATTGAATTTATTTGTGAGTCTGTAGAAGTCGTGCGTGACTTTTGATTACTTGCTCGGCTCCAACTTCCTTCTTGTTTGGCCTGACAAGGATTTTAAAAATCTCCGCAGTAGTGAAGGGGCGAGATTTAAAAAATAGTGAGTGTGGCTAGTTTAAACTAGTGAAGTAATTTTTCTTTCTCGGTTAGTGCTGTCCGGAAAGCACCATGTTTCTCATTACGCGGACCATAAACTTCCTCCAAACAAAGCGTCCGAAGCTGGAAGGTTAGTTGTGTTATCAAACATTAATCCTTTCAAGTTCATATTGCTTGCAAAAATAAGTTTTTACAAAATTTCTTGTGGCTGCATGACAAAAGATTTTTTCTAGCTTCTTTTCATAAACCGTTGTGTCGTGAGTTATCGCGAAAATTTACATGTCTATGTGAAAAAAAGTCGTAAACAATGACTAGGCATTTCAGACAAAAATTATTATGGCATCCATCTTGCGTACTCCACAAACGTATCCTATTGTGTTCTGAGAGCATTCCGCAGCTTTTCGTGCTTCTCTGGTTAAATATCCGAATTTATTGTTCCGCATGATTTACCGGAAGTTGACCTCTGTTATTATGAGTGCATGGGAATGCTACATCTTTTTAAAAATGTAAAACATGTGAGTCATATTATTTACATAGAGTAAAGGATCCTCTTGCTCGGCTATTGTGTTACATGCATGTTTTGCCAATTTCTTTTTCACATTCAGTTCACCTTTCTTTACAAGTCGTGTCACATTTCGCAAAAAAGAAATAATTTTCGCATTCATTAAAATAATTTCGGCAATGACAATGTCAACTTCCCTGATGTTCAAATGTCATTTCTCTGTTGGAATTCTAACCAGCAAACCGGTATATTTATGTGTAGGTGACAATGACGCATTTTGTAAGACTATAACCAGAAAACGGAGCTTTTCTTTGAAATTATTTTTAAAAGAAAAAATAAGATAATATTTTTTTAGAAACCCACCACCTCTAATAAGCTTCTACCGTCACGTATTGACACTGTTTTTCCTACCTCTTCTGAAGTGAGCTATCATGATTTTGACAGCAATTTTGTGAATGAAATGTTATTTTAGGTGCGGGATTTGGGTACGTGCTGCTAAATATCTAGGAAATTTTTATTTTTAAAAGTGTATCATACATCAGAGAACTTTTCGCAACCGTTTACCCAACTTATCTTTTTTTGTTAGTATCATTTTCGATAAAATTTTATGAGGCATTTTTCGATAAACTTTTTCAAAACATCAAACTTTTTCCTCATTCCCAAAACGGGCAATCCATTCGGTTTTATGTAAGACAGACTTTTTTATAGCTTCAATTTAACCACACAGATTTCTAAGAAAGTAGTTTACCCAATGTCCCTGCTGAAACGTACCGTGCGCAATGCACATATTTGTATTTTAGTTTGTACCTAGTAAAAATATGTGGTTATTGCAATGCATTTCTGTTTGTGTGTAAAGTTACTATTTGTTTTAATCTTTTATAGAAAAAAATGATGATGTTATAAAGTGCTTTCATTTTATAACGCCATCTCAATTTAGTCTACTTCACGGTGCGTTTACTTTTAAATGATGATATACTTTTTTATGTCAACGAATACATTTGTCCATGTTTCGCTTTAGGTTAGTGTAAACAAACAAAAGGAACGTTTCGTCATCACCAAAATGTTTTTTTTTTTGTGGAAAAGTAAAGATACATGCCTACAATGGTACATTCATCAATTTCCTTATACTCTCATGGTAATCATCATCATCATCAGAGCGCCATGAAGTCATCAAAAAATGTTCACAGCGCCAGTCATAAAGGTTCTTTAGTTTTGGTTTTTTGCGAGATTTACACTCAAATCGTACTAAAAACCTTCTTTGTTGCAAAAGAAGACTTCTGGTCGATGTAATAGGGAAAAGCATGTTGAAAATTTTGTTAGAGATAATGTGTTAAGATGCCTATTTATTAATTCTGTGCTGGATGACAGACATGGAATATGGTTTTTCTTTCTTAAATTCCTTGAGCTGTCAAGTTTGTCACGTTTTCCCCGATTGCTTCTGCACACCAATCTCTTAATTCCTCACGGATTCGGGTAGATATGAGTTTTTTCCCGTTTTCTATCTAATAACGTGTTCATCATATTTTTACTACACATCAGTTGTAAGTTGCCCGCTTCACGATCCTCGAGAAGGTTATCGCTTTTTGCATCATTTTTTATGACCACTGGGATTTTACCGTTTTACCGTGCAAAATCAATAACCGAACGTTTTAGGAGCCATCGTTAGAGTTTTGCCAGGTACAGAATAAGAATCCGAATTTTTGTTTCCGAATAGAGATTGCACTCTTGTTCAAAACTATATTTTTATCCCTGCCTATGTCGGTAGCTTCTGCTCGGCAAGGTCCATTTTGCCACTATAATAACGATTAATCAAGCGTGTGTCCTTTTCGTCTGCCTCTCTGTCATCCAACTGTTTGTTTTCACACAGGGATATTTTTATACCACACTTAATAGGTGTAACTAACTAACTAGTTCAACGCGAAATATCTATTTCATAGGCGTAGAGCCAAGCGAGAATTTTGATGTCATCATCATTGTTTTTCTCTGTCGCAGCCTGTCATCAAAACGTACTCAATTCGCTTGAAAATGGCCTGTAAAAAAAGGGGCTACGCCAGGCTTATTTGTTTTTTTACGTTTATTTCGTCATAGGATAGTGATAAATTGGGTTTCACAAAACGGCCAGCGTTTAAACGGATTCCGATGTAATAATTCAAACCCCAGAAAAAAGCGCAATAGTTATGCTGCAACAAGGATCACATTTTTGTCATTTATTCTGCTCTGATTCTTTGAAACGTGTCATCAACCTAGTGTTTTACTATCCATTAGTCCAGCCGGGTGATGCGAGGAACATGGTTTATTGTGACGCTTATATAGCAATGGGTACTACGTGTACATCATAAATTACACGGCTTACCCATTTTTATTGTCACCAGACTGACTGGTATGCATATTTTTTGGTTGGATCAACTCAAAATAGCCAAATGACTTGTCGTGTGCAATCGGGCATGGGCGCTTCAAATGATATTTAACGATGATGATGATGAGCTTCCATGCAGATAGTACAGTTTTGTCTATGGTGATGGTAGAAAAAGAAGGTGTACATTGTACATCCATACAAGATGCATACAGGGTATTTCTTCCCTTAAAACAAGGACTCTAAAATAGGCAAATTGCCTTGATAGAAATAACACGATGACAGAAATTTGTAGATCCACGTAGACATAATTTTATTGAGGCAATTTCCGAAATTGTGAAATTATACTTAGTGGCTACGAATATTTAGTGAGTTCTGCTCATGCAGAGCTGTGCTGTTTTGTCGGGCTTCCTTTGCATTCAAGGTACTGTGTCGATAGAAATACGAATAGAACAAGAGCTTTGCAGGGAAGTGCAGAACTGCATAATATTTGGCTGTAAGCACGGTAGCTCAGTACTCTAATACTGGTTTTATGGATTTAAGAAGATAGAAAGATAAGATAACTAAATCAAAAGTAAATAGAATGCGCATATCCAATAGGATGAGAAATATTTGCATGTATGTTTACATAATGGGCGTGCACGTGCACATTATCTTCATCCGGGACTGGATTGCCCGATATGAATTACGCCAGAAGAACCTTGTGAAAATGACAGCCGTTTCGGAAAGGTTAGCAGGATCGTATCACGAAGAAGATGGTACAATGTACGGGTTCGACGAGATAACCGACTATGCCTATTTGTACAAGATTTTTCGTAATGTGAAAACTTTCCATTGCATTACTAAATTTTATGTCCTTGGCAGTGTTTTCATGGAGCTTGGTTTGTTCAATGTCAAAATGTCATAGGAAATTTCATGTGTTGACACAAGGAATTGCAATGTCACTGTCGCTAGCCGGCGTGTGCACACCCTTGGTAAGTTGTTGCTACCTGATGTTATCAAGGAGTGTTCTTTTCTCGATAGTAAATTTCCATAAGAAGTTATGAATGTTTAAATTAAGATCCGAAAAGACATTCTAAGCTCAGAAGCAGATGAAAACAAAGGTTGACTATTAATGTAGCTAAACCATTCCATCCGTGAAGACGTTTAGCCAGGCCAGCAATAAACGAACCCTAGCGTAAGCGGTGAATCTTTAAAGATTGCTTCGAAGCTACCGTCATATCATGGATTGTAAATGTTTTTATTACGTAGATTTCATATTGTATCTCGTTTCAAGTCTTGCAGAGCAATTAGTCAAGCTAAGAGAAATACATTTGATTGCACTGAAGGGACTCATTTGCTTATAGCATCAGACAAACTCTCTGAAATATTAAGGTGGTGTGCGTATTATTTTGGATCTTGGATGTCACATCTACACTACCTGAACAGCAGTTAGTTTCTTCTCTATAAGAAGTCCTTCTAACAGTTTTCATAGATCCCATGGTAGGCATTTCTTGATATAAAATTGGAAGACATGTAAATGAAACACGGCTCTTAGGTGCTTTGAAATCTCCACTTCTACTAAACGCTACATTTCAGTATAAAATGATGTGCATCATGAGAAAATTCACATCCCACCCGGTTCGATGTTTCTTACTTCTTTACAGAAACTAATTTTGACAACCACTGCGAACGTACGCATGCATGTTTTGAGCCCGTGTGAATTCACAACTGTGGAAATTGTAACAAGACATTGTATAGCCTCAATTTCTGTTACAAATGTATCACCAGAGGCGAATGTAGAACCTCGTTGTAAAACTAGTTGTACATTAAAAAGTTCCAAAATACGAAATTTAATCATGTATGCCAGTTATTCCTTAGATCAGAGAAGAAGTAAGCTATCTGTACTCCTAAGATTACGGGATTAAGAAGGTTGTGTTGAGTTGTTCAGCTATAATTTTTTTTATCTGTCATTCTTGTCAGAAATGGAAGTGGGGCCTGGGATAGGGATATCGTATCCCTAAAAATAAAGTGGTAAATTAGGAATTCTTCGTTTTACTTCAGTAGTTGATGTTTCTGCTCTAATTTGTTTCCTTCACGTCACAGAACATTCCACTCGTACCACTCATCGGGGGCACATACCCCCACCGCCAAATTAAACGCAAGTGGTTTTGGTTTTTGTTAACATGTCAATGCTTGTCTTTCTCCAAATTGGCTCTTGTGTGAGTTCATGTTTTCCAGAGATTATTTCCCGACTTTAATTTGACTTTGCTCTTGAGTATTTTCCCCACATCGCTTGTACTTTCACAAGCTGAACAAGCAGAAGACCATAGTTGAGGATAGTAATAATAACCGTGAGCTGCTTGTTATTCCATGTCTTCGTAACCTTACCGTGTTTGCAAAACTTTTTGCCACGATTACCAATATTTCATGCATGCACATCTGAGCAAAATCCTGAAAAAAGAGAGTGTCACCTCCTGTGAAATGTAAAAAGGACTTTTAACTCTCCAACCGGTCTATCTTGTTGTCAACTCGGGCAACCTCTATCATTCAAGATTCATCCGAGCAAGGCAGATTAGGCAAGCCGCAGAACGTACGTCAGTGTGCTCTGGAAAAAAAGAAACTTTTCCGACGAAGGACTTCTTTCGTATGCCTCAATTCCTGTCACAATTGACACCCTTTGTGTATAACTTACGTACGTAAAGTTTATACCACTCTCGTTGTTCCCTAATCTCTCAGAGTTTCACACCTCTTCCACTTTGTAGTTTCAAGCGCATCCTAAGGTAGAAAGTAAATTGCGAAAAAAAAAACACTTTGTCCGCAAAAACATCATTATTGAAGTTCCCCTCTTGTGAAAGTCGGGCCCATTTCGTATCTAAAATTTCAAGCATAAACTTTTTGATTTTGGCTCTGCCACGATGGGATTACGACACATCCTTCCATATCATTTCAACAGAGAATTCACGTATGTGCCTACAGGCTCTTTTGTTTTCGTCAATATTTATTTTAACGAACGAGGAAGTTTTTATAAGCTGATCCCCGTTGGAAGAAGCTCTCATGGCGAAAGCAAAATCAACGCGTGTGCTGCTCTGATATCCGCTTTTTTTTAGGTTGAAGTAAATAAATAATACAACACAAAAGAGCGTGTTGACATTTTCTTTGTGAGCATATAATGTATAAGCTTCCATAGAGGAACTGAGATCATTTTTATGTGGAACACGTTAAAAAAACAGCAGCGCTTCGATCAAGTACCGATAAGCGTTCTATATTTGTACAGGAATTGTAAACTTCCATGGTCGTGTGAACGGTGCACTTTATTAAAAAAAAATAAAAAAACAAAAGTTTGAACCGAGCTGACTGTGTCAACCCAAATATTTTGCATACGATTAAATTTATTTGCTAGTTTCTGTGTATTTTATACTGTATGAGATGGGATGTAGCACTGACAGTGCCATCCGATATCATGACAACTGACATGAAAAAAAAAGTCTAGAGGAAAAGATCTGCAGGAAGTGAAAACGGATCTAATCTGACTGATGATGGGTGCGTGTTGAGAGTAAATTAGCATCTTCCCCAAAAACGGCTTTTTATCCCTTCTCCAGTAAATGTTTTTATGGGTGTTGTGAGCTAAATGCCCAAACGGATTTGGTTCCGTGACTGTATTTAAGCTTGTATAACAGTGACAGTTTTGTTGGTGGAGGAGGCGAAAAAAGCTTCAGTNCCCAAACGGATTTGGTTCCGTGACTGTATTTAAGCTTGTATAACAGTGACAGTTTTGTTGGTGGAGGAGGCGAAAAAAGCTTCAGTTACAGTTCTAACTGATATCATCTCGTTTTGTCAGTAAAGTTGTCACTCATCTTCATAGGCTCTTTCGGTTGTAAAATATTTTCCGTTTTTCATGGTACGCGTTTTCCCGTTCTTTAGCGCACAAAAGTAGGACGTGTGTGTTTTGTTGTATTGGAATGTATTGTGTTGGGTGTTTTTTTATTCACACAGTCAACATTCCACAAATAAAAGTTTACATCCATATCAATGCAATGAAAGCATATATGATTGTGTCATCCTTTTCCATGGTAGGATGACATTAAAATACAGGAAGCTTACTAGCTTCCATAAATGTTTCCTCTCAGAACTCACAAAAACTCATCAGAACATAGGCCATGAAGATAGTTGGCGATAAAACTGTCTGCAATAGTGCTAATTTTGTCACTACTCTTGTAAGCAATCCTAGAAAGTCAAGCTCACTTTTACGAGCGATTAGAATATCAGATTGTTCTCTCAAATTATTATTTTTTGCACTCAACTTGTTTCCCCTCCTTTCATTTCCAGCAGTGAATTAAAAATTGTCAAAGAGTTAAATATATAGAGTGAAAAAACTCATAAAACTTTATTATTCCTTTTAATTAACTCAGGCAGGCCCAGTCTTCCTGTCAACACACATTTTCAACGGGATATGCTCAAAGCGAACCGAGTAATTAAGCTGAAACCAAAAATAGAAATATTTTGTACGTGTGGTGTTGCTGGAGCTAAAATTATCAGCAATTACTATAATTAGATAGTGATTGCTGAAAAAATAGGGCTTTACTATATTAAGACCACGCGAACAATAAAAAAAACCTTCTAGCAATTTTGTATTTTTTTTATATAAAACCAGCTTTACCCCTATTGTGCGGAAAACACACACAAGTCAACGAGACGCTGAACAAAAACGCAACGACAATGACAACGGGGAAGATGAGTGTGCAAGAAAAGCTCATTGAATGCCAACAATAAAACTCTTCCACACGTTGTTCGTCTTGAATCCGTACTAACAAAACCACCAACGGTTTCCTTTGCGAAGAAAAGGAAGAAAGAGAGAGAAAAATGAAGTTAAAAAACTTTTTCCTTTCGTGCTCATCGGCGAGTAGAAGTAGAAAATTGAAAGATGACCAGCAAAGATTCAACGGGAACAATAACGGAACGAGCAGCACTGCGAGACCAATATCTTCATCTTCCGGGCAGCATAATAGAGATGGTCCAGTGTCCCCAACAGCCATGGCAATAGCGTCTGCCGGCGGTGCTGGAGGTGGAACAAGTCCTCCTGGTGTGAAAGAAACAGACCTTTCAGACTTCGTACAAGACCATCCGAAAAAGTCTTTGTCTGCTGCGTACTACGGTGGAAGTGGGGGTGCAAGTGTAAGCAAACTGGGTGGCTCAAGTGCTTCCGGTAGGATTCCTGGTTACCATGGCTCCTCGTCAAATTTACTCGCCTCTGGTGGGCCTTCATCGTCAGTGGGATCCGCCGGCGGAACGAAATACTACCAAGCGAACAAACGCATTGTCGAAAGCCGCGGGGCTGGTTCTGGATCATCTAGTCGACGGGATCGTGATAGGTCATCAGGCCGTGATAGGGATGGATATTATCAATATTACCAACACCAAAATGGCTATAGTCAACAATCAAACTCATCAGCAAATGGAGGAGGTGGCTCTTATGGAAATAGTAGATTTTTTGACGACTGTTATCACCACCACCATCACAATCAGACGAGCAATGGGGGCAGCAGATACACAAATCATAGTCACCACGCGTCCACTCCCAGTAGCCATCATCAGTCTTCAACTGGCGGTGCTAACTCTAAAACTAGTCCTTCAACTCATCAGCATCCAGGAGGGCGTCACAGAACCGGCTCCCCCAAAGACGACCATCAAGCCTATCCTCAAAATAATTTCGGTGGGGATTTTAGTCAGTCACCAGAAAGTCTCGGTGCAAAAACTTTTTTATTTTCTGCCTTAGTTTAAAAAATAGATAAAAAAAATGATAAGATTTTAACTGCTTTCGTACACATGTCATTAGTCTCTTCTGTATTCATGTGAAATTACTCACGTCAGTAGATTTCTATCCATGCAAAGCGTATTGACTTGGAAAGCTATTTTTGTCTTGCAAAAAATAAGACTAATTCCAGCATTCAGTTTTATTGGCGGACTGCGCCTTTTCCAGAATTATTATGCGGTTGTGGTAAATGCGTTTTGAGTAGGCAGACGCCTATGAAAAGAAAGTATTCTTTGAGAAGATTAAGAAAAGCAATAGATCCAGGTAGAAAGTCGAAAGAATGTATTTGTAATGTTTCCTGACGCAGTAAAAATATCTGGTAGGGAGCCTTCCTAGTCATCACCGGTATTTTTTTGGCATCCATTTTTTTTTTCGTTTGCCACTGCCACAAGCAAAAAAAAAAACGGCATAAAGGATTTCCTCCTGTGGCGAAGAGAAAATAGGAATGAACAGCACGTGTGGCGCATAAACTTTCTATTACTATCTCGGAGAAAGTTTGTTAATGAAGCTTTTGCTGCTTTCTTTCTTAAACCTCATATTTTTTCCCTCTTGCTAATTGTTATTATTATTGGGTGCAATTAAGCTATTAATTACTTCTTTTTTTGCTTCTGACGAGCTAAAGCTTTCCTAAAGCTGCCTTGCCTTGTTTGCTTACACTTAAATATTAGGCTTATCTTGGCTGAACTGAAGCGGTTTAGTTGCACCTGCATCGAAAATGCACCTGCTTTGAATTACATTTTGTTTTGCATGCCGACATGTCGTTTTTTAGTAGCCTTCAGCTTGACGAGTTACGGACGTACGTGCGTCTGGCTTTGGACTAAGCGAGACATTTTGGAAAACTAATAACTAATTTGTCAGCAGATTGGAACTATTAAAGCTGTTTATTATGAAGTTGAAGCTTACTATTTGTAGACAGCTGTCACGTAAAGCTTTGGGTAATTAAACACAAACCTTAAGAAAAAGATGCTTGCTTAAAACAGGCAGTTGCGCGTTGTTGTGTTTTGGATGGCATCATCATGGAAGGAGAAGAACACTTTTATTTTTGGAAGTTGACCGAAGGGCTAAGACAAACATCTTGTGTCATTAGTCTAGTTGTGGTTAGCGAAGAATGTTGTAGGGTTGCTCATTGTGGTTGGATTTGTTGCAGGAAAAACAATTTGGCATAGACAGTGGAGTCGTAATAGCAAACGAAAAAATGTTCCTAAGTATGTCAATTTGCTAACAAGATTCGTATGAGTATGAGTCAAAGTAACATGTGCATTTTTCCTGGTTTTATTTTTGTTATTATTATTATTTTTTTGTTATGGAGTGGTAACCAGCTCGTTGCTACACGTTGACTTCTGTTTTGAATGCACTCTTGTCTTTAATCGCCGTGGTAACCAGTAGGCTTTTGCTTGGGCTTGACGCTTCGTACACAGTAGCTTTCGATTTCGAATTTAGTTTTCATCTAGTTAGTTTTGTGTCCAAATTCCAGTGTCGACAGCTAACCGTTTGTTGTTTTTGTTTTGACCAGGCGTTAAAAAGGGAGATCGCGTTGTGTGGGTGAGGGAGCCTCCTGAGACGAACGAGTCTGGAGTGATTCGGTGGACGGGAATTATTGAAGGAGAGGAAATTGCCGGAATTGAATTCGTAAGTGTCCCAAATAAGTTCATTTAGTGTTTTATTCGCAATTGGAGGGGATCTATTTGTATCTGTGTGAGGGGAAGTAAGTAAAGTAGTGTGTAAAGTTACTAAGCCGGCTCTATTGTTTTATTTAAAATTGTTTATCTAGGACCGCGCACTCGGTTTGGGTTCTGGCTGGTATAAAAACAAACAGCTCTTTACTTGTGCCCCGCAGCGTGGTGGCTTGGTGGCTGTGGCCGGGCTAATTTTGGAAGACGACTATTATTTCAGCCCTGTGATCTCTACAAAGGATCCTATCGAGGATTTAGGTGCTTGTGCCGCATCCTCAACAGGCGGTGAGATATCCCCCATCCGCGGAGACAGTAGTTTGAGTGCTTCCAGTGGCATTGGCAGTGGCAGTGGGGTTCCAAGCCCGAGTCCAAGTCCAAGCAGCAGTTCCTCGACAAGTTTGGACGTGGGGTCATATGATACAAGCAGCTCGACAAGTAGCACGAGCAGCAGTCGAAACCGGAACAATAAGGATAGCAGGCATAATCATCACCAGTATAAGCATTTGGAGAGTAACCAAGAAGATAAAAACTCTACAACGACAATCACTGTGTCCAAAGGAGTCACTTCTTCGGCGAGCAAGTCCAGTTTGTATGACCGACTTGGTCAAGGTGATTCCGTAGAAGAGAAAGGTGCATTATCCCCAGGATCTCAGCCTCCTCTGTTGCCAACCGTTGATTGTGGTGAGGGGCCTGTCCGAACGTCGAGTTGGACGAGTAACGGGTCCAACAAGAAGGAAACAGGGACATGTATTGTTGATACCGCTGTTGTTGAGTTTGAGACTGATTCTGGAAATAAAATTTTACTTGACGGAAGTGGTGCTAGCGACAACTCTACAATGCCGAAGCCCTTTGTGCAATCCCCACTGAGGGAAGAAGATGCAGAAAGAATTAGTGGTAAGTAGTCTGTTGAAGATAATTTGCATCATAGTAGTCCTCAACAAACAAAAAGTTAAATTAAAACTTTTATTATCAGGACGAAGTAAAGGAATTCAAGGCCACAGGAATTCTTGCTACCTTGATGCCACACTTTTTGCAATGTTCTCATTCTCGAGTGTATTCGACTCCATTTTGCTGGAGGAATGGAGTGGTCAGAAACACGACGGAGATGAAGAGTTGGCGAGGAATGTGCAACGAATACTCAGGGACGATGTAGTGAACCCCCTGAGGAAAGAATTGTACTGCACAGCTAGGAACGTCATGAAGCTGAGAGAAACGATGCAGCACTTGGATGACAAGCTGACGTCAGAGGAAATGGACCCCCAGGAATTTCTTCAGCTGTTGTTCAGCAAGGTTTTGAATTTGGATGAATTCATGAGTCTGTCCTCAGGACAGTCGGACTTTTTCCATCAAGTTTTAGTGCCGCAGACGGATGATGATAAAAATAAAGTCCCCACAATCCAGCAACTCCTTGAGCAGAGCTTGATGCTCCAAGAGCTAAAACTCAAAACTGTACCAAGACCTGCACTAATACTGCAAATGCCGAGGTCAGGAAACAAATACAAAATGTATGATGGAATCTTGCCAAATCTCAGTATCGATATAACCGACTTGATGGAAGACAGTAAGTCTCTTTTTTCCCTTTGAGTATTAGAATTGACATTTCATCCTTTTGCTTCTAACGATGCCATGACCAATACTTCTCTGTGTACCCTTTACAGTACCTCGAATGTGTATTATTTGCGGCACGCTGGCAGTCCACGAGTGCCCAAGTTGTTACGGGATATTCAGCTCTGGGGGGGAAGCCCGTGACAGTTCCAGCTCTACGCCAAGTGGATCTGGTGCCGACTCTACGGCATTTTGTTCGACGTGCTTACATCAGACCCACAAACGACGTGATCGAGCAAGCCACTTGGCCAACGTCGTTCCCATCAAGTATACCTTCGACCCTTCACAATATTTCTCTCTATCTCCTTTATCCCCCATGTCCAAACACCAGTAGCTCTAATAACCACCTCTTTAACAATAGCAATCACCTTCATAATTCAAACGCTTCCGGTGGTATTCCCAGTTACCATTTCGGTGCGGGAGGAACAAGCTGGGCTAATGCTGGTGGGGGCACTGGTGCTGGATTTGTAGGGGGAAATCCCACTTTTAATCGAAACCCCGCGAGCAATGCTCCCCTAATCTCTTCGATTCCTTCTCCTCCAACCCCATATGTCGTTTCTTCCAGCAGAAATATCCCTCGTGTGACTATGGACCTGTTTGCAGTCATCTGCATCGAGACAAGCCACTTTGTCTCTTTTGTTAAATGTGGCACTGAAAGGTCAGCCCCCTGGGTTTTCTTCGACTCCATGGCGGACCGTGTGGAGAATCCAAATGGAACTGGGCACAACATACCTCAAGTGAGTACTCGCGTCAGTCTCTGTGGTCTCCGTCATTTCCAAGTATCTTGCCTTTTCTAGTATTGACTTCCTCCTATGTTCTCTCGTTTTATCAGGTGAAGCTTCTGCCCAGAATGGGGGTTTGGTTAGAGGATCTAGAAAAAACTTCGAAGAACATCAAGCAGTTCATGACAACGGAGTCGTCGATGGCCCCGGAACTGAAACGGCTACTCTCTGACCCATACATATGCTTGTATCACTCGCCGCAATCTTGTATGTACGGTTAAAATGGATGTCGCGTCACAGAAAAACATGAAGCGGATAGAAATCATTTTTTACGATCAAAATGGAACAAAATTATATGGAAATATGTAGCTAAGAGTACGATTTACTTGTAATAAATTCGTGTACGTATCATGTCGAACTCATATATTAATGGTCAAGTAACCAGTGTGTTAATACTAAAGATATCGCGTATCAAACCTCCGTATCTCTTTTTTTCTTCGTAAAAATGTCATTGTTAAGATAACACTGAAGCTACCTAACTGTACCTTCTCTATTTTGCACCATTGTCCTCATTTTAACCGATTGTAGTTGAAAGAATTTCGTTTCGAAAGTAAATCCATTCTGAAATATTTAATTAAATTACATGATAGTAGGGTTACCACTGTTAAAGACGGTCATTATACCATACAGACAAGTTTCTATAAGTTCTTCATCGCGTTGTTTAAAAATCCTTTAGAAATGCCTATGGCAAAAAATATACTGTTCAATTTTCTCTATGTTGGTGTTAATCCAGTCCGTCTCTTCTTTTTAATAACCGGTTGTATTAATTAATTATATTTTGAACTGCTTCGGGATTCACTTACGCCCGGTACAGTACATTCAATGATTTACTCATTTGAATTTAAATAAGTCTGGTCACTCCTTTAACAACCCCGTTACTAGTATTACTCTCATCTTGTCACTGAAAATATTTGTTGGTTTATCTTTTTTGTTAAAACTATTTCCTGTTCGTCAGTTTAAGTTCTATAAGCTGATCATGTAGTTAAGTTTGTAGTCATTTACACTTGTTAACAGATGCTAACCAAAATTCATGATTGTAACTAAAACATATTTGTACGATTGGTGATTTTATAGTGCTTGTGAGTGGCCTGATTACCTTGACTGTTGAGAAAGAAAATGGTACTGTTTGTCAAGAGATCTTGTATATAAACAATGTTAAACTTGTTATTTGGTTTGTGATCATACAATGAAATTATTTAGTGCAGAATCAAGTGAACCTATATGCCAGTTAGAGCTACGATTTTTTTCAGAACTGATATTGCTATAATACGGTTTAAGTGTAAGTATATTACAATTTCAATAGTGAAAGATAAAAGCAGCTCCAGGAAAAAAGTACCTACACACCATTTTTAATATGTATATATTATCGATGGTTTAATAATGTGGTTTATTAATTAAAAACCAGGAATCCCTTGTACTAACCTATTCTACTTGTATGTAACTCCAAGCAAGTATTTTAATTGCAATTTTTAACTGATTCCCTGCAAACTGTTAGCTAAAACAGACTAATTAATAACTATGTTGTGATGAGGCAGATGAGGTACGAGTAGGGTTACGAAGAAGGATCGATTTATGTAACTTTTGATGGACATTAAAGCTACTGAAAGTCACGGGTAAAAAATAAAAAATCGTGTACAAACATGTGTATGCGCGTGATTGTCGAATTGTCTTTTTCAAATTAACAACCGTGCACATTATGGTGAGAAGCGAAGGACGTTAAATAAAGATTTCTTTGAATCGATCATGAATCATGAAGAAGATAATATGAAAGAAATTATAAATCATTTACATATCTTTACTGACTGTCCAAAACTCAACGGATTTAGGTCTGCCCAATGCAAATTAATCAAGAAACGGTTCGTATCACGAGATAGGGTGAAGCCAGAGAGACTAGTTGTAAGCAACTAACTATTCAGACAAGAAAATACGAAATACTTTAATTTTAAAATTGCCCCAATGACATTTACGATTTAACCCCCCAAAAGTGACGGTTAAACCGATTCCCCAAAAGGGTTACAGTAAGAACTACAAGTTTACAACAATTTGACAGCAAAACAGAACAACAACAAACTGAACGCACTTTTCATCATCTGAACTGCGTGCAAGTAGGTTTTTATATAAACAAATATTTCTCCATTGACTACTAAAATCCAGAAATCCTGACACTGACACCACATGTTCTGAAGTTGAAAATACACATGTTTATTTATCACATTCAATAACTTTTAAACATGGCATTTGATTAAAAACCATTTTTACCGCAGTTATATAGCTATAGAAGACCGATAGAATATAAAATGAAAGGATCGAAAGTAATAAGACAAGCGAGCTAACACGTTCAATCAAATGGAATCACTTACAAACAAACTTAGCTTAGAGTACTCAACGAGATCAACAGTTGCACGTATTCGGAAGAAAACTTTACATCGTATTAATAGCAACAGTGTAAGAAAAGTAACATAATTTAAGTTGGACCACTAGTTCCTATTTCTATTTCTGTTATTCCTATCGTTGGTACTTGGGGGTGGCATGTTTCCACGATTTAGATTCTTTTTCTCTGAGCGTGTAACCACACTACGACCTCCTTCATGCTTGGCAGTAAACAAAACGTTGGCATTGGAGAACATTCCGTCTTTAAGAGACACGCAAATGAACTGAGTTCCCTTGAATCGCTCTTGAATAACCACTCCAATGTTTTGAGTATGACTGAGATCCAGGGCAGCATCCACTTCGTCGAGAATGTAGAAAGGAGCTGGGTTGTACATGCACAGGGAAAGGACCAAGGACAGAGCCACAAGTGACCGTTGACCACCGCTTAATTCCGTCAATGACTCCTTCCAAACACCTCCAAGTTGCACATGTATCTGCGATAAAAAAAACATGAATGATTATATTTCAAAAGATAAAAATTGACCAGCAAGTTCAACTAGAAAATGATTTCGACGTACATTAACTCCTTGCTGAAGATCCCCAGGGACGACTTCAACTAGTCGGGCACGGGCTTCAGGCAACAGGGTTCTCATCATATCGTTGAACTTCGCGTTCACGTCATCATAGGCCGCCCTAACCTTTTCTTTCTGTGTGTGAAAACAAGAAAAAAATCGCTAAGATTTAAATTTCCACATATTATGATACAATTACTTCCCAAGTAGAGAACTTGCCTTCGCTTTATCCAACGTTGCAATAGCCTTCTCAAGCCCTATTTTGTTCTTCTCAATCATAGCTAGTTTGTCCGTTAAGTTTGTGAACTCACGCTTAGTAGTTGGAAGTTGATTCGCAGCATCATGGTCAAGACGCTGGTGCATATCCTCCAGTTTCTTTGCAATCGCATCTAGCTCTTTCTTCAACGTCTACAAATTACACAAGCATGAAATCAGAAACCTATTTCACGATTACATTTGCTAGCATGAATTTGTCATCCATACCGCCGCATTCTTTCCCCCTCGAGGACGCTGTTGATTGGCGAAGTCAATGCTTGGGTATTGGCCCTGGAGATGTTCAAGCTCGCCTTGTGCGTCTACAAAGAATACAAGAAGTGAACTATTTTTCCCTCTGAAAATCAAAAACGTTCTAATAATAAAAATAATATGTTCGTACTTTGTACATATTCCTGATAATTAGTTCTTTGATTGTTTCTCTTCATCTTGTTCAACTCAGATGATTCCTTTCTTTTGTCCAATGCCTTAATTTGATCTTGAATATGCTTTGCCTCCTCATGCCATTCATTACTTTTAGCGACTGCGTCATCATACTCTTCCTGGACTTTGTTGAACTCCTCCATGAAAACGTTCAGTCGCTGCTGGGCGTCCTCCAACTTCTTTTCTAATTCTTGTACGTGTGCATTCGCTTCATCGATATCATTCTGGCAGTCATTGAGAAATGCCATTTTAGAATTCAAATCAACTTCAATTTTCTGAAAGTATTCCTTTCTATCATCGTGTTTCTTTTTAAGAGCTTCTAGTTCCTTGGTGGTCTTCTGCATACGAATCGCTATATCACGCATTTGTTTCCCCCGATGACTTTCCACCTCATCCGCTTTCTTCTGAAGTTGAGCTCGACTTTTTTCTAGTGAAGCGTAGTTCTGCTCAACTTCTTTTAGTTTACCCGTGTCTTCATCTAATTTCTGTTTAAGAGTTTTGATTTCATCTCTTAATTGTGAAAACTTAGTCATCCTGCGCATTTCTTCGGCATTGTGAAGCTCTCTCTTTGCTTTCTCAAGCTGGCCAATAAATTGTTCATTTGCTTGCGCCAGTTTCAGCTGCTGAATCAATGATTGTTCTTCTTGCTCGCTTGTGCGAAGCTTCACTCCAATTTCCTGAAGAGCAATACAATCCCGAATAGTTCTGCCCAAGTTCTGTCTAGTTCCTCCTTGCATAACACCACCAGGATCAACAAAATCTCCCAGTATCGTGTAAGCTTGCAAGTTCAACTTAAACGCGACCTCCTACGAGCGAATAAAATAATACATCAAACCAATTCTAACTACTTTAACCAGGAATCTCTTACCCTTGCTATATCCATGGTTCGGCAAAGAACCTTGCCGCCAGCGTGATGTTCAATAATGCCCGCAACTCTTCGATCGTATGTAAGTAAATTCAAAGCAAATATAGCATTCCCAGGACCGAATTTCCTGTCTAGTTCAGCTTGAGTTATGCGTGGAGCTCGGTATCGGCTACTGAACGTGTTTAAACAATGAACATGGGTACGTCGGTCCAAACTTTGGAGTAGATTTTTCCCCACCACATCGTTTTCAACAATAACGTGTGAAAAAAATCCCCCAAGTGCTGGTTCCAGCGCATTTCCCCATTCTTCGACACCATTAATCTCCATACAATCATAAGCGCATCCTATTACTCCGTTAGGTACACGATTCTTACTGAAATAATGAAATGAAATTACATGTCACATGTGACTGGCCAGTCTAAAGCTATACTAAAAATGAACAATGACAATAACGCAAACACCTACTTGTAATTGAGAGATAGAAAAGCACTTGATCTCCAAATACGATCCTTCATCTGAAACGCATTCTCACGCTCACGTCGAACTTGCTGCATCCGATTTTGTATCTCCACGACACTCCCGTCAGGGTTTATATTACGTTTGGCAGCTTCGCGTTTGAGAGTTTCCAATTGCTGATGCTATCTGATTGTATTCACTCTCCATTTGGTCATCGGAGGGCGTGTTCTTTAACTGGCGTTCCAAATCAGTCAGTGCCTTTTTGTAGTCTTGAACTCGCTGACGACCGTCATCAACTTCAGGTTTAAGCGTAGCTATTTCGGTACTCAAGCGGTTCAGCTCTGCGTTGACGTCCACGCTTCTACCTTCTTCATCGAGCAGTTTCCCGGATCGCAATTGATTTTCCCTACGGAACAAAATAATTTGAGCTTTGCACTTGTCAAATTACAAAAGCTACGCCTCCAAATGAGAAACTTACTGTTCCTTGTTCATTTCCAAATCTTCTTCTGCTTTTCGCATTTTTGCTTGGAGATCTTCAAACTCTGTAACTGCTTTTTCACTTTGCTTCCTAAAATCTGCCACAAGTTTCTCCTCGGCCATTTTTGTCTTTACAGCATCCTTCGCAACTTTCTTGGCTTTTTCTATAGAGTCTTTAACTGTTTTTACATCGGTTTCCTTCGTTTGCAAAACTTTGCGTTTCTCCTTCAACGCCTTCTCCGATGCATCGACCTTTTCTTGGAATCTCGAGGTATTTTCTTTTTTCATCTGCTCTTCTCGTTCTTTAAGTTTTCGTATTTCTATCTTGTACTGTTGGGCTTCCTCATCGTCTCTTTTATCCTGTTCCAGAATTTTCTCCAGTTCTTCTTTCGCTTTAGAGCCTTTATCTTGAAAGTTCCAAATATCGGGCAACTGCGTATTCCACGGAGCGGTCCGTTTTCTCGCGGTTTTGAATGTTGTACTCCTGAATCATCTCGAACGCCTTCGTCTGTTTGTCCAGGCTGGGTTTGATACTCTCGTAAATAAGCTAAACACAGAAATGTGAAACGGTCAAGTGCATTCCTACGATACATAGAACTGATTATAACGTCTGTTAAACTTACATTATTCATTGATTCAATTGTCTTCTGCTTAGCAAACAACTCTACCGCAGCCTTTTCTCTTTTCGCTTGATACAAAGTGGCTCCGACAGTCTCCTCAATCATGTGGAGTACTTCTTTTGGCTTCATGTTCACCACCTTAGTAATTTTCCCTTGCATAATCATGAAATTCGGGTTGTTCACATTAAGCTGAACTGACTCAAACAAATCAGTGACGGCTCGTTTCGATGCGGCGATACGGTTTATGTGGTACTGCAAAGAATAAGGTCACAATTTGGGCAATTGTCAATGAGTAAAGAGTCAACCTTTATGGTAATTTATAAACTCACCCTGCAGTCACCTCCTTTCATAACTGTACGAGACACAATGATCTCATCGTAACTCTGCTGGCCAGGAGGGCTCCTAGATTTATCTTGATTATCCAGGACAATCGAAACAGTGGCTTTCTGTAAGGTCTCCCCATGACCCATGTAAATACAATCCGCGAGATTTTTACATCGAACCTAAATTTGAAAGTTCAATTATTTTAAACACTGACAACTGACGAGAACAAGAGTCACCGTTGACTTAATTCATTGTGGGATTGTTTCTACATACCACGTTCATAGATGTGATTCCCAAAACGAAACAAATGGCATCCAATATATTAGACTTTCCGGAGCCGTTAAGACCAGTGATAGCATTAAAATGGGGATCGAAGGGCCCAATCCTGGTCACGTCCCTGTAGGACTTGAACCCATCCAGCAGAATGTACTTGACATACATTTTGTGAGATCTTCAATACTATTCCTAGAACAACAAAAAAGAAATACAAGCTGTTAACTCAACAAAACCAAACGAGCTAACTGAACTAACTAGATATTTTTAAACTATCATAATTACACCATGAACTTTAACCATGTCACAACTAAAAACACACCTTTGTACTGGGCAGTCAACTTGTCCGTTGACCAGTTCTAAGTCTTTTCTACTAAGTTTTTAGGTCTTACCTTCTAACTCAACGAAAAAACATTTCAAATCTTAATAAGTTCAAATATTGAGTTTAACTTAACATCCGCCTCGCTCAATAGTTTGAAATTAGTATCCGATTGAAGAACAAGAACGAAGTAAAATATTACTCAACGGACACATTTATCTATTCTACCTGCATAAGCAAAGCAGAGACTAGACGAACTGAGAACATGAAACATCTCCTTACTACAGCCGATCAGCCAGTCCCGCCTTGTAAAACAGATGAGGAACCGCCACTTTCCAGCCATCTCCACTGCCATAATCCTACACACGCTTAGCATGCATCCTGACTGTGTATAGAATACGCTACTCTTACCGCGATGTTTACGGGTATACCACTTTGCCAAAAAAGACTAAGCTCATTTGCCAAATAGACGTCCATGCGTATCAGCTGATGTTAAAGGAAATATTTAAAAAGGTGGACAGCTTTTATAGATTTTAACTATACCTACAGTTTGCAGCATCACTCTCTTCAGTTTGTTCATGGCATATGTCATTCAAGAGCCATTGTTATTTAGCTCAGTTGTTTTCTCGGTTAAAATCCATGATTTTCTTGAGTTTAACAAGACATGCTTCTCGAACACTTGACAGCAAGTGAAAGCATAAACAACAACATTGCTGCTCTCATCCTCCTCTGCTTCTACACAGGCGCAGACATGATTCTCGCCAGATAGATGGAGTTCCATCTCGACAGGAAAAAAATACAAAACAACTTTCTCCGTTCTCTTCAATAAACTCATTCATTTACTGCAAAATCACAAATAAATACCGAAACAATAAATTCATTCACTACATTTGTATTTCATAGGTGTGTAAGTCATTTCATAACATTTTTTCCGCTTTTATCATTCATCATTATCAATTTCGATAAGAAAACATGAAAAAAATGTTGAGTAGGTATTTTCACTTTTTTTCCTAGCCTTGAACTGTTGCTGAAGAAAGGGAAAATTGAAGTTGGCAATGACTTTGATGATGTGGTACATAGAAAGAATGCTACTGAACCTCGTAACGCGAATTGAGATTAGCTAGACAAGCGTCAGTGAGGTAACGAGAGAGAAAGGTACATTTTCGTTGGCAGCTTATGTTCCAAACGATGAATTCGCTGATTTCAATGTTGTGGCTGGGTGTCTGCTTGTTTCGCAGAAAATAATCGCGCAGGCACTAGTCAAAATCCCTTCAACATACTTGCTACACTCTTGATAAGATAGTTGGTATACTGAACGCCATCGTTTCGTTCAGGAAAGCTTGCAAAATTATGCACTTTTCCCGAGCTATATGATTGTATGAAAATATTTATGTGTAAAACATGCGTTCCCCCTATTTCCACCATAGCAGAAGCGACAACGCTGCGTCCTATGTTCCTCGTCGAAAATTCTTTTCCAAAAATTTCATCACTAAAAAAATTAAATACCTAAAAATTGCGTAACTCCCTTTTTTCAAACTCTTCTTTCCCTGTCTTTGCTCTTTTATATATATATTTTTGTACACTTGGGCATACCTGGTACAAACTGTCGGGAAAAAAATAAACGCTGCTACCGTACATTTATTATTATACCTTTTTTATGCTGACACCTCCGACATATTTTTTTCCTTACATTTACTGAAAAAAAAGAGTCAACCTAATTGTGATGATGATCATCAAGAATACAAGAAAAAAATGATCTTGAACCGATGCCGATGTGTTTTTTTATTTATATTTGATTTCGCATGTGAACATAGAATTTTTACATGTTTCTTATTTTTTCTCTGCAGTATGAATAATATTTTTTTATTGTCATCATTTGTAGTATGCCGTAAAGTAGGAAATATATATTAAAATAAAAGTATAAAAATAAATAGCCTAAAAATATACCAGAGTGTACGAGAGGGAAAAAAAGATAAACTATTTTTATTTTTGTGGCTCATTGCCAGCCAACAGGTGTGTCTGGCACATAATCACTTGTCTTTATCTATCTCTTTTCATTTATCTATTTGGATCTTTTACTAATTTTGTTTCACAAGAACACATCGAAAAACATATATACCAAAAGGTAACGCACTTTTTTCCTATAAAATGGTACGGTGTGAGTACAAAAATTAGGAAGGAAAGGTTTCCGAAATTTAAAAAAAAAATGTTCAGAAATTTTATTAATTTTAATTGCAACGAAAGTAAGCGGCAAATATATCAGTATTGGATTTTACGGAGCAGGGCAAGCTAGGATTGCACTGTGGACATAGGCTAGTTAAAAAAACCGGACTTTCTCAAATCTTATCTGTTTAGTATCAATTAAGATGACGATGACCGGCCGATGCGTCCGTCCTTTTGGAACCAAAAGGTAACGCACTTTTTTCCTATAAAATGGTACGGTGTGAGTACAAAAATTAGGAAGGAAAGGTTTCCGAAATTTAAAAAAAAATATGTTCAGAAATTTTATCAATTTTAATTGCAACGAAAGTTAGTGGCAAATATATCAGTATTGGATTTTACGGAGCAGGGCAAGCTAGGATTGCACTGTGGACATAGGCTAGTTATAAAAACCGGACTTTCTCAAATCTTATCTGTTTAGTATCAATTAAGATGACGATGACCGGCCGATGCGTCCGTCCTTTTGGCAAGGGCTTTGGTGCAAATGAACTTGGTTCGGGTTGTTCAGTTCCTTCTGCCTTTAGAATAAACTCAACATGTTTTTAAAACACGAAAACTGATGAAAAAATTCCATTTTCGTAAAATGGAATGCATATTGTCTCATGATGTCATGCATAACAATATTGTTATTTGTGGTGTGTTCTTGTGAACAATACCGATGATGTGTGATAATCTGCATAAAATGCCAAACTAGTGCAGACAAGTTAACAACTCACTTGGGCCAAAAAGAAATAATCGTCATTAGACAAGAGTGGAATAGGAAAAAACGGGTGTATTTTACAAGTCTCCTGAAAGGAATGTTCACACCATTTTAAAAACAAGTTGAATTAAAACTTTTCTTCGTGATAAAAAAGGAGAGATTGAGAGCAACTGCCTTTTCTGCAAAAAAAAAGCCGTTAACGGTTCAACTTGTGTTAATTGATCTGTATCCTGATATATTAGCTAGTACTAATATATATCAGTATAGATGCATAGCCAAACATCATGTCAGTTTAATCAATCACGCTTTTGCAGGCAAGTGTCAAAAAAGCTTGTAAGTTACAGTATTGTCAAACTGCTGCTTGGTGTTATGTCCTAAATTGACTTTTTTTTTGTGTTTTAGCAAAATCAAAGTAATATCCATTTGGACAATAAGCCGTAACTGCAAACAAATGGAGGACAGGCAAAATTACATATGACATAGAGTGACAGCTTTTGAACATAACTATGACGTGTATCTGATGTTGCAGTACC